>PVKV010002190.1:0-63895 GCA_004027835.1 Alouatta palliata | reverse complement strand
CCGCCTTGGCCTCCCAAAGTGCTGGGATTACAGGCGTGAGCCACCGCGCCTGGCCTAATTTTGTATTTCTAGTAGAGACGAGGTTTCTCCATGTTGGTCAGGCCGGTCTCAAACTCCTGACCTCAGGTGATCCGCTCGCCTCGGCTTCCCAAAGTGCTGGGATTACAGGCGTGAGACATCGTGCCCCGCCGATTCTCCAGCTCTTACACAGTGAAGAGCAAGTTCTTCAGCAGACATAAAGAGCATCTGTGACCTGGATCATGCTAAGCTCCTAAATTATGTCAGCCATCTTTCTTTTTCTTTTCTTTTTTTCTTTTTTTGTTTTCAGAACAACAAGGGTGGATCTATCCTGGGGACCAACAGCTTGAGAGCCTGTGGGGCTTGCAGCTCTCCAGGACTGAAGGTCCTGAGCAGAGATTCATCCATATATTTATTTGCTCTTTGACAGGTGATTCTTATTTATACACAGGTGTTCAACATACACTCATAACTAGGAATATTCCAGGTAGGCAGCTGTTACCTGCCTGCCACCAATCACAAACTACCAGATATCCTCCACAAAGGAGCCACGGGGGCCGGGTAAACGTAATGTTTCTCAACATCTTCCCCCTTCTCTGTTTCACAAAGTTAGGTAAGCAGACACCGCTCCATCTTGGTGAGCTATTTCTCGGAGGCTTTTGGATCCATGATTGCAAATTTAATTGTGATAACCATCATCGTGATTACTATAACAGGCTGTTCTGTTTTCTTCAGGTTTTCCTCGCTATTTGTGAAACCTTCTTTAATTTGTTCCCAAGTCACTGGGGATGGAAGATATCCAGTTCCCCGTTCAGAAGATCCCTCTGGGGCTGGATCTGAAGAATCTTCGGCTCTCCAGAAGAAAGATGAGCTTTGACATCATAGGTAAGTCTGACGTTTTTTCAAGATTTGGGATAGAAATGATCAACTGGGCAGGATTCCACACCATAAAAGATGATATTAAATTTTCCCAACTTTTCCAGACTCTCTTTGAACCTCAAACAGAAATCTGTGCTAAAATGCTCGCTTCATTCAAATGTTCCTTAAAACCAGAGCACAGAGATTTTTGCTTTTTTACTATCAAAGTTTTAAAGCACTCTACTTTGAAAACACCCAGAATTGATAATGAGTTTTTAAACATGCTTTTAGACAAACGTACTGTGAAGACCAAAAATTGCTTTTTTTGAAATCATAAAACCCTTTGACAAGTACATAATGAGACTTCAAGACCGGCTTCTGAAGAGTGTCACACCTCTGCTTATGGCCTGTGATGCCTGTGAGCTGAGTGTCAAGATGAAAGACCCTCACTAACCCCCTGGACTTCAGCAATTTTAAAACATTTGCTCTCAATTTGTTACTAATGGCTCAGTTTATTCCCTCACACATTTCTCAGGATTCTTCTCTATAATTTGTTAAGACTCAGGTCAGATATTTCCACTGGGAAGTTTATTTCAAGCTATACCATCCTCACACTTGATGGACATTTATGCAGTGCCTGATGTAAGTAAGGCCTCAGTAAGATTGAGTAAAAATTGATAGAACTATGAAACGCTGTAATGTAGTCCACCTAGAAAAATCTATATTTATAGTTCTTTTAAACTACTGAAATACTAATTGGGAAAAGTGTGAGGAGGTAAAATTGAGAAATAAAATATTACAAATATTTTTATTTATATTTTTTTCCTTTGTAAGATATACAGTAAAGCTGGGTTTGGTAAAGACCCTTTTGAAACCATTCCCTTGCTGAATAATATTCACAGAATAATCATACATCAATCTTATTTCCTCAGTAGCTTTAAATAATCATACAATCTCTTCAATTACAAGTAGAGCTAATTTAATAGGAAAATATAAAGGCTCTCTCTCTCTGTTGCTGAAAGACAGAGCAGAGAAGGTCTAATTTTGTTTTGCATATACATTTTTGTTTTTGCAATAAATTATTCCCAGATTACTTCCCATTGTAAATTTTAGATTACGTTTTGGGATCAGTCAGGGTTTCCCTGGCATGAAAGTAGATAATGACAAGATAGTGAGTTTATACTAATTAGATCATGTTAGGGGTTAACAGATACTAATTAATTGAACTGAAAACTGTGGTTACAATGATTTATATACAGTTCATTAAAACAAACCCTTTGATGACATTTACTGAATATTTACTATGCACCAGCAAATTAATGTACTTCTCATGAATTAATGTACCTAATTCTTCCAACATTCATTTAATATAGATATTATTATTCTTTTCTTTTTGCAACCAAGGAAACAGAAAAATAGAGTTGGTTAAGGTTACGCAAGTAGAAAATGGCAGGTGGTTTAGCTCCAACACTCATGTTACTGTATATTTTTAGTTATATCTCCCCTCATACCATTCAATGATAAACAATACACTTGTGATAAATAAGTATTTTTACTTTGGGCACTAAGGATTTATCTTATTTTTGTATTTTTTGTTTTCTTTCATAATAAATATTCTCATCTTCTGTCCCATTATGCTTCCCTATTATTTCTGCTATGGTACTTCTCTAATGCTGACTCATATTAATGTTATAATTTTTAACCACTTTTATGATATCATCTGCATTTATTCTTTGAAAATATTAACTCATTAAATCTGTGTAACGTATCTATTGACATGTAATTGTTGGGCCCATTTCGTAGAAGAGAAAACAGAGGCACAGGAGGTTAGTGGATATTCCCAAGGTCACAGAGCTAGTAAGTGATAAAGTGGAGATTTAAACTCAGACAGGTCAGACAGAACCCATGCTCTCTATTAGATTATGTCGCCTATGTTTAAAAGTGTTCAGATTCAGTCTTTTACATTGAAAATAGCTTTCTTAAGTAGAATGAAATCTCTTGTTTATATTTTTGATCTATTATCACATAGATGGTATTTTTAAAAGAGTTGTAGAATTTAATTAAATTATTCTCATTTTATACCTGGAAAACTGAACTATAGATGCAAATGGAAGGAAGTCGGGATTTATGAAATTCTATTCTCTGCTTAACTTTTCTTGATAGTTTGAGAGTTGCAAATCTTTTTCTAAAAATTCAGAGGCATCCTTCAATATTTTATGTGATAACTCTTTTGAAGCCCTTTGTGAAGAAATAGATAACTTTCCAATTCTTTTTGGTGTAAACGACAATTCAGATGCTTACAGAACTCATCAAATTTTATAGTATTGAGTCATCAGTCAGCAGAAAATGGAATGAGGGCATTGATATAATCAGTGATTGAGTTGTGACAGCTTAACATATGTTGTGATCTTACCTAATTCACACACTGCGCAAATTCCTTCTTCTGCATTATACTAAAAAATAATTTCAGTAGTTGTAGGGTGGTCACTGATTTTTTTTCCATTTTATATATCAGAAAATCAAGACTGATAAATTAATGTCATTAATTTCACAAGCTTATGAATTTTGCGAGCCGATAAGTAGAAGAGCCAGAATTTTAGCTCATTCGTTTTGTTTTTGGATTTGACTCTAGTGCCATCTTAGAGGTTGCCAAAAATCAACTTTTACTTTTATTACTAAGATTTCATGTTGGGTTTTCAGAATAAAACATACGAATCCACAAAGAAAGCGTTGTTGGAAGGGTATGCAAAGAGCCCTGCAAGAAAATGCTATTTTTGCTGAGGCTACATTTCCTAAATTTTTTCTATGGAATGTTAGGCTGTTAGATATATGTATTCACATACGTATACACACATATACATATATAGAGGAAAATTTCACCACAGAAAAGATAGAAATCAATACTAAAGGGAAATTATAACCAAAGAACTTAGAATGTAATTTTTAGCTGCAGAAGAAACAATATAGTTAGTGATGAGAAAATCTTTTTTTTTTTTTTTTTTTGGCTGAGAACATGTTTCAAGATAGAAGAAAATGAAGAAAAGTAAAATAACAAGGTCAGGGGTAGCAGATGCAGATGTATCCTCGTTGCTGTTGTAGGGAGAGAATGACAAGCAAGTAGCTGGCAGGAAGCCCAGAAACCTGAGGTTGGAACTTCTAGCATTATTTCATGGCATGCCTAAAATACTGACATGAATGAGAGCCTCCAACAGGTATGTGGAAGACTCTGCCGACTCAATGACAGTGGTCGATTGTGTTTCTGTGATCACCTGTACTGCAGCAGGGTAGCAAATATGAAAGGGTGACAAGACAGAAGAAAAATCAAAAGCTTGTATTTGCTACACTGAGCTTTAGGACCATGGTTACTTCATACTTTTTGTTTTCTTATTTTCTAAGTTTTTCCCTAAACCTTCTTTGTCCCTGTAGGATAGTATTCCTCACTCCTTGTTCACATGTGATTTCAAAACATGTGTTGTTTTCTCTACAGATGTGGTCAGACACTATTTTGAAATAGATGACATTTTCATTAGCCTGCTCTGTGCAAATTTTATGTTTAGGTTTCACTGAGATGCTCATTACTTTTTTTCCTCCTTGGCGTTGGTTTATGCTTGGGTAAACTGTATCATCTAAACCGAACTTTACGTTCAAGCTTGTCTGTTCTTTGATAGTGGGCGTGAGTGACTTGATATATTATGCCTTGTGGGCAACATATTTACATTTTTACTGGTGCTTTTTGAATGCCTGATTTCATAAAAGAAACCTGTAACATTAACATTATAAAGGGGGAGACATTTAGGGGCATTTTTCTTCTAGTAGTGTTTGTTAACTGTTTCCCCAAAGTAGCCCTACTTCTATTAGTAATCTAATACTTTTAGGGGTATATTATTAACACTCAAAATATTTATTGAACATATATTTACTTCATATCTACTATGTGGCAAGTACTGAGCTCAGGAGAAGAGTGGCAAAGATAAAAAAGACAATCCCTGTAATAAAGAAACTCAAAACTAATAGAAAAGGCTGACCCAATTATAAAGGTTATAAATTTATTCCTAAAACTTTATTCTTTTTGATGCTATTGTCAATGGGATTGTTTTCTTAATTTTTTGGATAGTTTGTTGTTAGTATATGGAAATGCAACTGACTTTTGTATGTTGAGTTTGCATCTTGCAAACTTCAGTGAATTTGTTTATTAATTTCTACAGTTCTTTGGTGGAATCTTCAGGGTTTTCTATATATATGATCATGTCATCTGCAGAGACAATTTAACTTCATTTCCAATTTGGATGCCTTTTATTTCTTTGTCTTGCCTAACTACTCTGGCTAGGTCTCCCAGTACTATGTTGAATAGAAGCGTCAAGAGTGAACATCCTTGTCTTTTTCCTAACTTTACAGAAAAATCTTTCAGTTTTTCACCATTGAGTATGATGTTATTACATATGTTGTTTATTATGTTGAAAAAAATTCCTTGAATACCTAGCTTATGCATTTTTTAGTCATGAAAGTGTGTTTAATATTGACAAATGTCTTTTTCTGCATCTATTAAGATGATCATATAATTCTTATCCTTCATTTTGTTAATGTGGTATATTATATTTATTGATTTATAAAGGTTGAACCATCCTTCCACCTCAGGAATAAATCCTGCTTGATCATGGTGTATGATTTTTATAAATGTGCTGTTAATTTGTTTTGCTAATGTTTTGTGGAAAATTTTTGCATGTATGCTCATCAGGGATTGTATTAGTCTATTTTCATGCTGCTAATAAAGACATACCTGAGACTGGGTAATTTATAAAGGAAAGAGGTTTAATTGACTCACAATTCCACATGGCTGGGGAAGCCTCACAATCATGGCTGAAGGCCAGTGAGGACCAAAGTCACGTCTTACATGGTGGTAGGCAAAAGAGCTGTGCATGGGAACTCCCATTTATAAAACCATGAGATCTCATGAGACTTGTCCACTACCATGAGAACAGTATGGGGAAAACTGTTCCCATGATTCAGTTATCTCCACCTGGCCCTACCTTTGACACATGAGGATTATTATAATTCAAGGTCAGATTTGGGTGGGGACACAACAAAAACTGTATCAGGGATATGGGCCTTTAATTTTCTTTTGTTGTAGTGTTTTTATCTTACTTGGATATTATGGTAATGCTGGCCTCATAAAATGAGTTTGGAGTCAAATAACTCTTCAGTTTTTGGAAAAAATTCAAGAAGAATTGGTATCCTTTTGCGTTTGGTAGAATTTACCAGTGACGCTATCTGGTCCTGAACTTTTCTTTGCTGACAGATTTTGATTACTGATTCAAGTGCTTTATTCTTAGTTTCATTGATTTTTTTTTCCTATTGTCCTTTTGTTCTCTATTATACTTATTTCTGCTCTAATCTAAATTATTTTCTTTCTTCTGCTGACGTTGAATGTAGTTTGTTCTTCTTTTACTAGTTTCTTGACGTGTGAAATTAGTTTTTTTGAAATCTTTTTTTTCCCTCAGAGTATAGACATTTGTCACTATATATACTTTCCTCTTAGAACCTATTTGCTGTGTCTCATAACCATAAGACATTTATGAAAGAACTGAAGAAGATACAAATGAATGGGAAGATGTTTCATGTTCATGGATTGAAAGAGTTAATATTGTTAAAATGTACATTCTACCCAAAGCAATTTGTAAATTCTACTGCCCAAAATGATCTACAGATTCCATGCAATTTCTTTCAAAATTGTAATGTTTTTTGCAGACATAGAAAAATATTCTAATATTTGTTTAGAACCAGAAATTTTGTTTAACCTGAATAATTAACACATTCTTGAAAAAAAGAAGAAAGCTGGAGGCATCACACTCCTTAATTTCAAAATACATGACAAAGCTGTAGTTATCAAAACAGTATAGTACTGCATAAAAATAGATACATAAACCAATGAAGCAGAATAGAGAGCCTGGAAATGGATCCACACATATCTCGTCAACTAATCTTTGAGAAGGGCACCAAAAATACACAATGGAGAAAATATAATCACTTCAATAAATGGTGTAAGGAAAACTGAAAATTAAAAAATCCACATATTAAAAATAAAATCAGACCCTTATTTTACACCATGCATAAAAATTAACTTTAAGTAGATTAAATACTTAAATCTTTAACTCTTAAAGGTCTACAACCATAATACTCCTAGAAGAAAACATAGAAAAAAATCCCCTTGACTTTGTTCTTGTCAATGTCTTTTTGATAGGCCATCAAAAACACAGGCAACTAAAAATTAAACAAATGGGACCATCAAACTAAAAATCTTCCACATACCAAAGGAAAGAAGCAATAAAGTGAGAAACCACACATGAAATGAAATAATATATTTGCAGACTATACAACTGATTAGAGATTAGTATTCAAAATATAGAAGGTACTCACACAACTCAATAGCAAACACAAAAATATACAAAAAATTTTAAAAATGATCAAAAGACCTGAGTAAATATTTTTTCCAAAAAAATGGCCAATTGGTATGTGAAAAGACACTCAACATCACTAAACATTAGGGAAACACAAATCAAAACCACAGTGAGATATGTTCTCATACCTGTTAGGATGACAGTTATCAAAAAAGACATAAGTGTTGGCAAGGGTGTCGAGAAAAGGGTACTCCTGAACACGATTAGCAGGAATGGAACTTAGTACAGTCATTATGAAAAAACAATATGGAAGGTCCTCCAAAAATTAAAAATAGAACTACCATACAATCCAGCAATCCCACTTCTGGGTATATACTCAAAGGAAATGAAATATACATCCTGAAGATATATGTCCACAGCCTCATGTTCGTTGTGACATTGTTTACTATAGCCAAGATAGGGAAACAGCCCAAATGTCCATCAAAAAATGAACGGATGAAGAACATTCTTAAATTGAAAAACATATTCCAATATAGAAAAATGGATCTTCTCTGGGTGTGGTTGCTCACACCTGTAATCCCAGCATTTACAGGTTGGGAAGGTAGGCAGATGGCTTGAGGCCAGCCTGTGCAATAAAGTGAAACCATATCTCTACAAAAATTAGCCAGGCATGGTGATGGATCCCTGTATGTAGTCCCAGCTACTTAGGAGGCTGAGGTGGGAGGATGGCTTGAGCTTGGGAAGTCAAGGTTGCATGACCCATGTTTGCACCATTGTCTTCTGGTCTGGGTGACAAAGAGGGACATTGTCTCAGGAAAAAAAAAAAAAAAAAAGAAAAAGAGAAGAAAATTAAAATAAAAGCATCTTCAAGTTATATATTCAGCAGTTCATCTATTCAAAGCCATAGCTTAATGATTCTTGTACATAAATTACTTTCTTTTTTTTTTCTTAAAAAAATTTTTTTAAATTTTTATTTTCTTTTTTTTAATATAAATATTTTTTATTGCATTTTAGGTTTGGGGGTACATGTGAAGAACATGCAAGATTGTTGCATAGGTACACACATGGCAGTGTGATTTGCTGCCTTCCTCCCCATCATCTATATCTGGCATTTCTCCCCATGTTATCCCTCCCCAATATAAATTACTTTCTATCCTTTCTGTCTTTGAATTTCTTCACCCTGATAAAACGCTTTTTATATACTCTCAGAGATGGTAACCTTCAGAATGAAGTCTTGGAAGTTCAGTAATTAAATACTGAATTGTGGATTAATTTTTCTCTTCCTCCTCACATCTTAATCAGGGCTACACCTATATACAGAGAGAGACCCTGCTTAAAAATATTACATATATCTATGAATTTGCATATACCATATTAAGGGAGCATAAAAAAATTACCTTAATAATTTTCCTTCTTTTCAAAGATGCCACTAAGTAGGCCACCAGAGAGTATCAAGTGAAAGAAATGAAGTGCTCAAATGGGTTTCTCAGAGTCATTGTCCTTTTATTCATTTAAGGATGATGTCACATCTGTTCTAAGTAATCTCTTACAAGCATACAGCATGAAACTAACAGCAATTTGGTCTTGAGCAAGACAGTTTGGTTCTAGAGACTTCAGGTTCTTACTTAATAAAATGAAATGTATATAAGTATATATAAAATAATGTACTAACCTGTCCATAAAGTCAAGGAGTCTATTCGAGAGAGACCTGTCATGGATTTCTTTTTAAATCTGTTTGCAAGGAAATATTTTTAAATGTTTAATTTAATATTTTATTTAAAAGTATATATATGCACATTTCTTATCATTTTAATTCACCTACATAAGCTTTTAAAATACATTATTAAAATTATAAGCTTTTTCTTTTTAATGAGATATATAATTAAAATTTGTTAAAGTATTACATTTACTGGATTTTAAATATTCATTTAACCTCTGTACTTGGAAACCTGTCTACTCACTGTAGTTTTTTTCTGCTTTTTTTGAAAAGTCACTGTACTTTAGAAATGCTTAATTAATATTAAAGGAGAAAAAATAAAATCTTCCTTTAATTTGACTTTATAATAATCCCAAAGATTTGTCTTAACATATGCCAGAACAGAATTATTATATTTTTATACAAAAATGAATCAAAAAAGCTAGGTGCAGTGGCATGCATCTAAAGTCTCAACTATGACAGGGACTGAGGCAGGAGGATCACTTGAGCCCAGGAGTTCAAGGCTATGATTGCCACTGTGAATACCATGTACCCTCCAGTCTTGGCAACCTGACAAGACCTTGTCTCTAAAACAAACAGGCCCAAAAAACTAATCAGGAAAACATTCACATACATGGCTTCTTATAATATATAAGCCTCGTAAATGTTGAAAACTTTTACTTTTGAACCAGAATGCTCTTGGAAAAAATGTTTATATTCCTTTGTTTATTTTTTCACATGCAATAATAATTGTAGAGATTTTCTTGGTCTTGCCTGTTCATTTTGGAAAAAAAAAAAATTAAGTTCAACCTCATTACCACTGAGACATTTTGATAGATGGCAGTTTAAAAAGATTAAATGATTCTTCTAACATGGCACAGAAGTCTATATGAAGTCTGAGAATACTGTTAATATTGCTGGGGTAATCATTAAAACATTTCTCTATCTTTTATTTTAAAATGGATTTAAGTTTGCTAGCAGAATCAAACTTGTTATTAGCCATTTGTTGAACATGGGCTGTTTACTTGGTACTGGAATCCATTTCCCTGACTTTTCTGATAGAATCTATACTTTTAATTCTCTTTCTTTAGTCAATTTAAATACATTAGCCTTTATTATAATGTTTCTGAGCATATACATGATAGATACTCATTGGTAACCAAGTGGTATGTACGTATTTTTAAAAGCTCTTGCCTAAGACGTAGTGGCAAGCTCCTTCTCCAGGTACTTTGTGCTTCTGCCCATCTTACTAAGGTGTAATAAAGCACCAAGGTTTGCATGGTTAACTATCCTGGATAATGTTGTTTTAGCCCTCTTCACTCTGTCATCAGCCTCGGCCTACCGCTTAACAAATACTAAGTGCCAAATAATTGTTTGTTCAAAATTTAGAATGTGGAGAAAACAAATTAAAAACAGTAAAGCATTTCACGAAGTATATTTCTAAGAGATAACCAAATTTAACATTTTGTTTAACAAAAATATACAGTTTCAAATAGCTAGCAGGAGGAAACGAATGTTCCCAACACAAGGAAAGAACAAATGCTTGAGATGACGGATATGCTATTTACCGTCATCTCATTACCATACATTATGTGCATCGAAACATCACTGTTTACCCCATGGAGGTACACAATTATAATATGTCCATTAAAATAATAAAAGAAAAATGACTTAAAGACAAAAGTGTAAAAATTTTGTTTAAGATTTTTGGTCTCATTCATAAATATGTATATATATGGGCACATTTTGTTATCAATCTAAAATTTTTTGCTATCTTTATATATTATGGCTATAGAAATAATTAAAATACACCAAGATCCAAATAGAGTGTTTATACTTTCTTTCAATTAACAATTCATTATAAACAATTATTCATTAACATAAATTTAAAGGCTGCACAGAATTCAGTAAAATGTAGTTTATTTAAACAGTTTAATATTGTTTAAAATTGTTTTATAAATATTTTATCTTATAAACAAAACTATGAAAATGTCTGTGAATGAATTGCATTTTTCAGTTACGTTGGCACATAATTGGTACTTAATACATTTGTTGAATGCATTCATGAATGATTGAAAGTAGTAATTCTTTCTTCTTTGGAAGGACTTAATTAACTATTATATTGAAATTATTAAACATGCCTGAAAAGTTTTTATAACATTTAATTTGATTTTCATAATAAGGTATTTGTTACATCTCATCTATAGGCATCAGGAAGATAATAAAATAAATTATTTGTTTGTAATTTCTTTGATAATATGTTCACATTTTATCACTAAGTAAAAGATTGAGGAAAAACAAACTGTATATATGTTTCATATAATTAGGTTTGTAGGTAGTCCCTAGCTTAGTTCTAATGACATAGCAAAAGGAGAGCTAAAGAGTATATGGTACCTTTTCTGTGTGCCACTATAAAGATAATTGATTTATTTTTCACTCTACTGAGTCAGTTATTAGCTAGTGGAAAGTTTCTCAACACCAATAACACTAAACTCAGACTTTGAGAATAGAGTTCCTTCTTAACAAACGCAAACTCTTGGATTAGTGTTTAAAGCACTTGTACAATTATTCAAATACTTACTTCTTTTTGAGACGGAGTCTCACTCTGTCACCCAGGCTGGAGTGCACTGGCATGATCTTGGCTTATTGAAACCTCTGCCTCCCAGGTTCAAGTGATTCTCCTGCCTCAGCCTCCCGATACAGGATTACAGGCCCACACCACCATACCTGCCTAATTTTTTTGTATGTTTAGTAGAGATGGGGTTTCACTATGTTAACCAGGCCAGTCGGGAACTCCTGACCTCAGGTGATCAGTCCACCTCAGCCTCCCAATGTGCTAGGATTACACACATGAGCCACTGCAAATGGATAAATTATTCAAATAAAATATGACTTCTTATGTATGGAATTAATAAATGTGATGCTTGCCTAAAACTGCCTATTTCATCATTTAAACATATTTAAAGAATATCTACAACATGTTAGACCCTCAGTTCTGCCTCTGATTCCATAACTATCACCTGAAAAATTTAAATTAGATAATACATTTCAATAGGAGAAAAGAGATATAAAATTAGTATGCATGATATCAATTTTACATTAAAAAGAAATTAACATTACAGTGCACATTAATTTTTTCAGTATTATATTCATTTAAACTTTGCCTGTTATTTTTTCAAAATAAAATTTTACTCAGGTATCCATAGTTACCAGAAGCAATCGTCATCCAAATTGGATTAGCAGAGTAATCAGCATTATGTGTAGACAGAATGATTCTTTTGCTAAGAGATTATTTACCTGAGCCAATCATTTTTAGTGTGATTTACTATTCCCCATTTTTTTTTGTTATACCCATCCTATATTTTTTTAAAAAATAGAGAAATTTGTTGTTTCTGGGCAGATTATTACATGGGTTATTTTTATTTTTAAGTGTTTTTGCCTCAAAAGGAATTGTAAAATAGATGTTAGTAGTTTTCCAGTAAATTATCACATTTAAAAAAGGTATTGGACATTTTGATAGAGTTGCAGATGAAATGGGATTGACCAGTTTCCATTTAATGGTGCACATACACACAAACACACGCAAAGGGCAATAACCTCAGAAGATAAAAGCTGAAAGTGGAGGTGATTGAAGTCCAAAACATTCTGAGGGATGTGTATACAGTAACTTCAGATCTTTTTATTTGATCTCTGATTACCAGAATAAGGGTGACTTTTCACACTTGAAAGTGATTATAAACATATGAAAGTCTTTTCCCAGAAAGGTGATGTTGTCCAAGAATAGCTCAGATAAATTAATTGATGGCAGATGCATGTCAGCTTGTCAAAGGAAGTTAGAAATCTTCAGTGTAACATTTCGAGAGCTCACTTACTGGAATGCGTAACTGATCCATCTGTTCCAGGATGACCTTTTTTTTCCTCATATTTTCACTTTTACTGGTAATAGAGACAGTTAATGTTTCTTGTCAATTTATTACAATATTGTGTAGCAGCAAATTATTTGTTACACTGCCAGAGAATCATAATCCTAGTTTTTTCCTCCTAAACCAAAAGCCGCCTTTAAAGGAGAGTGAAGACTCAGCATCTCACAGGTGCAAGGGCCTTATTTCTTGAGTTAGTGTGAGGAAAGTAGCTTCTCTCATGTCACGTGCTTTATTGAGAGGTGACATCTTCTCTGCTCTACACTAAGAGCATGAGCAGGGTTCCCTGGGAAAGATGGCTAACCCTGTTGACTCATCCCTCATTCAGAGTGAGTTTCTGTCCTGACTCAACTTTTAACTTTTGTGTTGTTTCTAATGAACAATTCATAGACATATAATTTATACTTTGTACCACATTACATTTTATACATTATTTCTACTTCCAATAATAATGTTTTCAAAATACATATGCATGTATGCATATATCACAGTGGTGACAGTCTCTAACAGAAATCCTTTCTTAACTGACAATTATCTGTGTGTTTCTTTTTATCCTACTCATATCATACGCTCCTTTTACAGGAAACATCTCTTATAGGTCTAGAACTCTCTTATATAAGTAGTACTTGAAGAAATGCTGAATGCATCAGGAGGCTAAAAGCTAGATTTTTGTTACGCCTCTCTCCTAACACTTTGACCAGGCCACTCACGATTTCTGGATATTAGCATCTACATTTTTCAGATGAAAGTTTTAAATTATGTGATCTCCAAAGTCACCTTCTCTCTAAAATTGTATGACTTTGTTATTCTAAAGAAATTCCAAAATATTTGTTGTACAGCGAGACCAGAAATGATAACTCTGGGAAAAGGAAAATCGGTGAATAAAAAGGTAGATTTATTTAGAACGAAAATATGTCATCACATAACATAGTGTACCATAAAAACACTTTTATGCTCCTACTGTTGTCTAACAAGGGGTTATTAATTGGAGAACTTTTCGGAGAACAGGATTTTGCAACTTTACTAAGAAGAATGTAAAACTTCTTTCTCACAAAACCAGTAAGTTCAGGGTAGAAATGTCCTCTTCATTATCATTTTGATACTGGTTTTAGCAGTATTAATTAGATCTTGGTTATGTATTTATTAATCTAATTTAATGATTGTGAAGTTTTTCACTTCAAAACTCACAGACAACTTCAACTAATGTTGAATGCCAAAGTGTAAACATTTATGATGTGCAAAAGTAGATTGATTCATGAGGAGAGACTGTGGTTTGGTGCAAAGAAAGTGTCTTGGAATTGGAGAATCTCGATCAGACTCAGGCTTTGTCAGATAATGGCTGCCTCATCTTTAGAAAGTTAAGTAACTCTCTAGGGGTCTGTCTCTTTGTCCGTTATATGATGACAAAAATACCTAATTTATACTGCTATTCTGAGAAGTAAATGCTAAGTACAAAGACCTTAGACACATTCTTATCATGTGGTAAATACACAGTAGTGGTTTAAAAAATCAAAAACAAAAGGGCTTGATGCAGTGGTTCACAAGTGTAATCCCAGCACTTCGGGAAGCCAAAGTGGGAGGATTGCTTAAAGCCAAGAGTTCAAGACCAACCTGGGCAACAAAGTGAGACACACTGTCTCTAAAAAAACAAACAAACCAGAAAAACAAAAGGAAGAAAGTTCAACACAGGTAATATCTGGAAGTGAATTTTTAATTCAGTTATGACTGGATTTTTGTGCTTACTTTTCCTTGTTTCCGTATAGTCTACATAATGGTGACATCTTTCTTCAGGCAAAACAGTGTGCCAATGAACTCAGAGGACTTCCAATGATGCTGCCTATATTTCTGTGAAAAGGAGGAAGCTCTTTTTTCAAAATTAATTAATTAATTAATTTTTTAAATTGTACTTTAGGTTCTGGGGTACATGTGCAGATCATGCAGGATTGTTGCATAGGTACATACATGGCAATGTTGTTTGCTGCCTCCAACCCCCCGTCACCTACATCTGGCATTTCTCCCCATGTTATCCCTCCCCAAACTCCCCATCCCCTACTGTCACTCCCTTGGCTCCCCGCAACAGACCCCAGTGCGTGATCCTCCCCTCCCTGTGTCCATGTGTTCTCATTGTTCATCACCCACCTATGAGTGAGAATGTGGTGTTCGATTTTCTGTTCTTGTGTCAGTTTGCTGAGGATGGTGATTTCCAGATTCATCCATGTCCCTACAAAGGGCACAAACTCATCATTTTTTATGGCTGCATACAATTCCATGGTATATATGTGCCACATTTTCCTTGTCCAGTCTATTGTCGATGGGCATTTGGGTTGGTTCCAGGTCTTTGCTATTGTAAACAGTGCTATGAACATACGTGTGCATGTGTCTTTATAATAGAATGATTTATAACCCTTTGGATATATACCCAGTAATGGGACTGCTGGGTCAAATGGAATTTCTATTTCTAAGTCTTTGAGGAAGCCCCACACTGTCTTCCACAATGGTTGAACTAGTTTACACTCCTACCAATAGTGTAAAGTGTTCCTGTTTCTCCACATCCTCTCCAGCATCTGTTGTCTCCAGATTTTTTCATGATCGCCATTCTAACTGGCATGAGATGGTATCTCAATGTGGTTTTGATTTGCATTTCTCTAATAATCAGTGATGATGAGCATTTTGTCATATGTTTGTTGGCCTCATATATGTCTTCTTTTCAAAAGTATCTGTTCATATCCTCCCACTTTTGGATGGGTTTGTTTGTTTTTTCTTGTAAATAAATCTGTTTTAGTTCTTTGTAGATTCTGGGTATCAGCCCTTTGTCAGATGTGTAGATTGCAAAAATTTTTTCCCATTCTGTTGGTTGCCAGTTCGCTCTAATAAGATTGTTTCTTTTGCTCTACAGAAGCTCTGGAGCTTAATTAGGTCACATTTGTCTATTTTGGCTTTTGTTGCCAATGCTTTTGGTGTTTTAGTCATAAAGTGTTTGCCTATGTCTACGTCATTTGCCTAGGTTTTCTTCTAGGGTTTTTATGGTGTTAGGTCTTATGTTTAAGTCTTTAATCCATCTGGAGTTAATTTTAGGGTAAGGTGTCAGGAAGGGGTCCAGTTTCTGCTTTCTGCACATGGCTAGCCAGTTTTCCCAATACCATTTATTAAACAGGGAATCCTTTCCCCATTGCTTGTTTTTGTCAGGTTTGTCAAAGATCAGATGGTTGAAGATGTGTGGCATTGCCTCCAGGGCCTCTGTTCTGTTCCATTGGTCTGTATCTCTGTTTTGGTACCAGTACCATGCTGCTTTGATTCCTGTGGCCTTGTAGTATAGTTTGAAATCAGGTATTGTTATGCCTCCGGCTTTGTTCTTTTTGGTTAGGATTGTCTTGGCTATGCGGGCTCTCTTTTGATTCCATATGAAGTTTAAGGTGGTTTTTTCCAGTTCTGTAAAGCAGGTCATTGGTAGCTTGATGGGGATAGCATTGCATCTATAAATTACTTTGGGCAGTATGGCCATTTTCACGATAGTTGATTCTCCCTAACCATGAGCATGGAATGTTTCTCCATCTGTTTATGTCCTCTCCTATTTCCTTGAGCAGTCATTTGTAGTCCTTGAAGAGGTCCTTTACATCATTTGTTAGTTGTATTCCTAGGTATTTTATTCTCTTTGTAGCAATTGTGAATGGGAGTTTGCTCATGATTTATTTGGCTCTCTGTTACTCTGTTATTGGTGTATAGAAATGCTTGTGATTTCTGCACATTAATTTTATATCCTGAGACTTTGCTGAAGTTGCTTATCAGTTGAAGAAGATTTTGGGCTGAGATGATAGGGTCTTCTAAATATACAAACATGTGGTCTGCAAATAGAGACAATTTGACTTCCTCTTTTCCTAACTGAATACCTTTTTTTTTCCCTGCCTAATTGCTCTGGCTAGAACTTCCAATACTGTATTGAATAGGAGTGGTGAGACAGGGCATCCTTGTCTAGTGCTAGATTTCAAAGGGAATGCTTCCAGTTTTTGCCCATTCAGTATATTGGCCGTAGGTTTGTCGTAAATACCTTTTATTGTTTTGAGATATGTTCCTTCGATACTTAGTTTATTGAGAGTTTTTAGCATAAAGCACTGTTGAATTTTGTCAAAGGCCTTCTCTGCATCTATTGAGATAATCATGTGGTTTTTGTCTTTGTTTCTGTTTATGTGGTGGATTACGTTTATAGACTTGCATATGTTGAACCAGCCTTGCATCCCTGGAATGAAGCCTACTTGATCATGATGGATAAGCTTTTTGATGTGCTGTTGCAATCAGTTTGCCAGTATTTTATTGAAGCTTTTTGTACCTACGTTCGTCATGGAGATTGGCCTGAAGTTTTCTTTTTTTGTTGAGTCTCTGCTGGGTTTTGGTATCAGGATGATGTTGGTCTCATAAAATGATTTGGGAAGGATTCCCTCTTTCTGGATTGTTTGGAATAGTTTCAGAAGGAATGGTACCAGCTCCTCTTTGTACATCTGGTAGAATTAAGCTGTGAACCTGTCTGGATCTGGACTTTTTTTGGTTGGTAGGCTATTAATTGCTGCCTCTACTTCAGTCCTTGTTATTGGTGTATTCAAGGTTTCAACTTCTTCCTGGTTTAGGCTTGGGAGGGTGCAAGTGTCCAGGAATTTATCCATTTCTTCCAGATTTACTAGTTTATGTGCATAGAGTTGTTTGTAATATCTGATGGTGGTTTGTATTTCTGTGGAATCAGTGGTGATATACCCTTTATCATTTTTTATTGCATCTATTTGATTCTTCTCCCTTTTCTTTTTTATTAATCTTACTAGCTGTCTATTTTGTTGATCTTTTCAAAACACCAGCTCCTAGATTTATTGATCTTTTGATGGTTTTTTTGTGTCTCTATCTCCTTTAGTTCTGGTCTGAATCTTAGTTATTCCTTGTCTTCTGCTAGCTTTTGAGTTTTGTTTCTTTTTTTTTATCTTGCTCCTCTAGCTCTTTCAATTTTGACAATCAGGTGTTGATTTTAGATCTTTCCTCACTTCCCATGTGGGCATTTATTGCTGTACATTTCCCTCTAGACACTGCTTTAAATGTGTCCCAGAGATTCTGGTACATTGTGTTTTCGTGCTCATTGGTTTCAAAGAACACCTTTATTTCTGCCTTCATTTCATTGTTTATCCAGTCGACATTCAGGAGCCAGTTGTTCAGTTTCCATGAAGCTATGTGGTTCTGAGTTAGTTTCTTGATTCTGAGTTCTAATTTCATTGCCTTGTGGTCTGAGAGACTGTTTGTTATGATTTCCATTCTTTGGCATTTGCTGAGGAGTGATTTACTTCCAATTATGTGGTCAATTTTAGAGGTGGTACCATGTGGTGCTGAGAAGAATGTATATTCTATGGATTTGGGGTGGAGATTTCCATAGATGTCTCTTAGGTCCGCTTGGTCCAGATCTGAGTTCAAGTCCTGGATATCCTTGTTAATCTTCTGTCTTGTTGATCTGTCTTATATTGACAGTGGAGTGTTAAAGTCTCCCACTATTATTGTGTGGGAGTCTAAGTTTCTTTGTAGGTCGTTAAGAACTTGC
Organism: Alouatta palliata; assembly: GCA_004027835.1. Classification (NCBI taxonomy): domain Eukaryota; kingdom Metazoa; phylum Chordata; class Mammalia; order Primates; family Atelidae; genus Alouatta; species Alouatta palliata. The sequence goes on along the minus strand of PVKV010002190.1, from coordinate 45,442 downwards.
TTTATGTATCTAGGTGCTCCTGTATTGGGTGAGTAGATATTTAGGATCATTAGCTGTTCTTGCTGCATTGATCCTTTTACCATTATGTAATGCCTTTCTTTGTCTCTTTTGATCTTTGTTGGTTTAAAGTCCATTTTATCAGAGACTAGGATTGCAACTCCTGCTTTTTTTTTTTGCTCTCCATTTGCTTGATAAACCCCTTTATTCTGAGCCTATGTGTGTCCTTGCGCGTGAGATGGGTTTCCTGAATACAGCACACCAATGGGTCTTGACTTTTTATCCAATTTACCAGTCTGTGTCTTTTTATTGGGACCTTTAGCCCATTTACATTTAAGGTTAATATTGTTATGTGTAAATTTGATCCTGCCATTTTGATGTTAACTGGATGTTTTGCCCATTAGTTGATGCATTTTTTCCATTGTGTCAATGGTCTTTACTATTTGGTACATTTTTACAGTGGCTGGTACTGGTTGTTCCTTTCCTTGTTTAGTGCTTCTTTCAGGAGCTCTTGTAAGGCAGGCCCATTGGTGTTGAACTCTCTCAGCAATTGCTTGTCCATAAAGGATTTTCTTTCTCCTTTGCTTATGAAATTTAGTTTGGCTGCATATGAAATTGTAGGTTGAAATTTCTTTTCTTTAAGGATGTTGAGTATTGGCCCCAACTCTCTTCTGGCTTGTAGGGTTTCTGCCCAGAGATCTGCTGTGAGTCTGATGGGCTTCCCTTTGTGGGTAACCCAACCTTTCTCTCTGGCTGCCCTTAGAATTTTTTCCTTCATTTCAACCCTGGTGAATCTGATGATTATGTGGCTTGGGGTTGCTCTTCTTGAGGAATATCTTTGTGGTGTTTTCTGTATTTCCTGAACTTAAATGGTGGCCTGCCTTGCTAGGTTGGGGAAGTTCTCCTTGATAATATCCTGAGGAGTGTTGTCCAGTTTGGATTCATTCTCTCCATCACATTCAGGTACACCTATCAAATGTAGGTTAGGTCTTTTCACATAATCCCATATTTCTTGGAGGCTTTGTTCATTTCTTTTCACTCTTTTTTCTCTATTCTTGCCTTCTCATTTTATTTTATTGAGTTGATCTTCAATCTCTGATATCCTGTCTTCTGCTTGGTCGATGTGGCTATTGAAACTTGTATATGCTTCATGAAGTTCTCGTGCTATGGTTTTCAGCTCCATCAAGTCATTTATATTCTTCTCTAAGCTGTTAATTCTAGTTAGCTTCTCATATAACTTTTTTTCTAGGTTCTTAGTTTCTTTGCATTGGGTTAGCACATGTTCTTTTAGCTCTGAGAAGTTTGTTATTACCCACCTTCTGAAGCCTGTTTCTGTCAATTCATCAGACTCATTCTCCATCCATCTTTGATCCCTAGCTGGTGAAGAGTTGTGATCCTTTGAAGGAGGAGAGGAGTTCTGGGTTTTGGTGTTTTAATCCTTTTTGCACTGTTTTTTTCCCCCATATTAGTGCTTTTATCTACCTGTGGTCTTTGTAATTGGTGACTTTCGGATGGGGTCCTCTGAGTGGATGTCCTTTTTGTTGATAATGAAGTTATTTCTTTCTGTTTCTTAGTTTTCCTTCTAAAAGTCAGGCCCCTCTGCTGCAGGACTGCTGGAGGTCCACTCCAGACCCTGCTTGCCTGGAGATTACCCGCAGGGGCTGCAGAACAGTAAGGGTTGCTGCCGGTTTCTTCTTCTGTTATCTTCGTCCCAGAAGGGTACCTGCCAGATGTCGGCCAGAGCTCTCCTTTATGAGGTGCCTCTTTGGGTATATGGGGGTCAGGGAGCTGCTTGAGGAGACAGTCTGTCCCTTATAGGAGCTCAAGTGCTGTGCTGGGAGTTCCTTTCCATGCAGAGCTGCTGGGCAGGTACTTTTAAGTCTGCTGCAGCTGAACTCATAACTGCCTCTTTTCCTGGGTGCTCTGTCCTAGGAAGACTGGCTTTATTTATAAGTTCCTGTCATGTTGCTGCCTTTTTTCGTAGATGCCCTGCCCCGCACGGAGTAGTCAAGCCACAGTCTGCCAGTAGAGGTGTTGTTGAGCTGCCACAGGCTCTGCCCAACTGCTGTGTGAACTGCCTTGGTAGTGGCAGACTGCCTCACTAGTGGTGTTTACCCTTCCCCCCACTTATCGGTACCGTCCTGGGTCCAGCTGTGCTTGCTGCAAAACTCTGAATCCAGAGCATTTCAGATTGCTTGTTTTGTGGGGGTGATACCCGCCAAGCCAGATCTCCTGGCTCCCTGTCTCTGCTCCCTCTCTTTCAATTGAATGGGCTGCTCTGTCTCCCAGGCATTCCGGGCACCAGCTGAAATGGCCCCCCAGATATGTATGAGTTTCTGTGTGCCAACCCAGCACTGGCTGAAAGTGCCATGCCGAAAACTCGTGGCGCTTTTCAGCCCAGGAATCTCCTGGTCTGTGGGCAGTGAAAATTTTTTTGGAAATGTGGTGGGCACTTACCCTCTCCATTGTTTTTGCTGGCAACTACACTCCAGAGCTGTTCCTATTTGGCCATATTGAATCCTACCCCAAGGAGGAAGCTTTTGAAGTCAGATGGAAGTTACACTTTTATTTTTTCAAAACGTGCAAGGAAGAATAACTCTCTCCCATCAATGTGGTAGGAAAATAAAATATGCTAGTAGTTAATAAGTAACATTTGTTGAGAATTTATATCCTAGATATTATATTATGCTGTTTATATACAATATTTCAAAAATACTCACAATTATGAGTTATGAATGATCCTTATGCCTATTGCAATGATGACAATCCTGAGGCTTAGGTTAAATAATTTGCAAGAATTCCCAAAAGCAGCAAAGGATTGAAACCAGGACTTGAATGCAGATGATCTGACCCCAAAGCCTATGCATGTAACACTTTTTTATATTGACGTGTGTGATGGTTAACCTTACATGTCAGCTTGACTGGACCAAGGGATGCTAAGATTAAACGTTATTTCTGGGTGTTTCTGGGAGGACATTTCTGGATGAGATTAGCATTTGAATCAGTGGACTCAGTAAAGTAACTGTTCCTTTCCAGTGTGAGAGGTCATCATTCAATCCATGAAGGGCCTAAAAAATCAAAAAGGGAGAGGAAGGGGGAACTCACACCTGTTGCTTCCTGCCTGTCTGCTGGAGCTAGGCCATTAGTGTCCTGTTCTTGTACTGGGTTTAACATCATTGGCTTTCCTGGTTCTCAGGCTTTCAAACTCAGGCTGGAATTACACTGCTGGCTTTCCTGGGTTTCTAGCTTGCAGAGGGAAGATGGTGACTTCTCTGTTTCCCTCATTGTGTGAGCCAGCTCCGAATAATAAATCTCTCTCTCATATGTATTTATGTATATCGACATAGATGTGGATTCATATCCTATTGGTTTTGTTTCTCTGGAGAACCTTTACTAATGCTACACTTTGTGGTGTCACTGATAATTAAAATTTTATTTTTTCCTGCTTTGTCTCTAATTTATGAAAACTTGGACAAGTTAAATGACTGCACAAACCCTGAGTTTCCTAAAGCTCTAAAAAGTGAATGATTACACCTATGTTATAGAGTTGTCGTAATGGCTAAAAAAGAAAGAAAAGGAATATAAATTGCTTAGCAATATGTCTGGTGCATAGACTGCATAATAATTGAGACCATCAGCTGAGAACCTGAACAGCGTCATATACCCTTCAAAAGGAGAAGAATAGGGAAATACAAATGAAGGAAGAAGGTAAGAACAAAACTGATGATCAGGCATTAACTACAGCATTAGGGTAAATGATTACTTATCAATGTAGCTGATCATGTCTGTTATTTAAAAGCTTAGCTTTGTGAATGGAATAAAGAGAAGCTGATACCACTTAGCAATTATTTAGGTACCTGATACAAGGGAACCTCTAAACCACCCAGAAGGATATGGAGTATTTTGAGACAAATAGAGGGAATTTAGTCCTCCTGGACAATGGGAGAAGAGAAATATTTTCCAGGATAACATAAGGACATTTTCATAGCAACACGTGGCCAAGGGTTTCTATCAAAACACCAAATGACAATATAAAAATTCAGGTCGTCAGTTCTATGTGGTATTGGTAGTTTTGGAATATAGTGCTATAGAAATTAACAAGTAGTATGCTCTCTAATTTTAATTGTATTGGCTCAGAACCCATTCAGGCACCACTGTAATTTAATATATAGCTGTGTGATACCCTATAAGACTGTCAAGATCCTCATATCCAGTGTGGGCAAAACCTTATGAGCAAAATTCCCACATAATTTTGTTTGACTGAAAAACCTTCCTATTTGTGTGTGTTGCAAGTTACTTTTGTACCATATAATTATAGGAAAAAACTAACTTTGAAATGTGAAGTCATATGAATTCTTCAGGATTTTCTCAGGACTGTCATTGGCTTTACACAGACAGAGACAACTTATTACCCTCATCTTCTGTATCACTTCTCGACCATATCTGCAAATGTACCTATTATCCACAACAATCAATGATCTTTATATTACAGAAAGCAAGATATGGCAAGATTTCACAACTTGAAGTTGATTTAAGTGTCTTGTAGCCTGTTATACAACTTGGTTGCAAGTAAAGAACAAGTCTTTTAAAAACCATAATCTATGTTTTGGCTATCAGAAGCAAATGTTATTACACATAGTCCATCATGAGAAACCAGAGAAAATTAGTAGGATAGCGTACTTATTGCTTTGTTGTATGCCTTCTAAAAATATAATGAGTTTGAACATTTTCATAAATAGTATATTGTAATGGTTAATTTTAGGTGTCAACATTATTAGGCCACAGGATGCCCAAATATGTGTTTAAATATTATTTGTGGGTGTGTCTATGAAGGTGTTTCTAGAAGAGATTGGCATTTGAACTTTTGGATTAAATGAAGCAGATGGCCTTCTCAATAGGGGTAGGTAGCATCCAATCTGTTGAGGGTGTAACTTGACCAAAAAGGTGGAGGAATGTTGAATTCCCTCTCTGCCAGACTGTTTGAGCTGAGTCATCAATCTTCTCCGATTTTTGGCACTCCTCGTGTTCAGACCTTCAGATTTAGACTGGAATCTACCCCACTGGCTCTCTAGTTTTCAGGCCTTCAAACTAAACCACAGGCTTTCCTGAGTCTCTAGATTACAGATGGCAGATCATGGGACTTCTTAATCTCCGTAATTGCCTACGACAATATTTTTGATAAATTCATTTCTAGGGATTCTCTCTCCCTCTCTGTGTGGGTGTGTCTCTCTCTGTCTCTGTCTCTCTCTCTCTATATATGTATATACATATACATATACACAATTTTTATAATTTTTAAAAATTTTGTGAGTACATAGTAGGTATATATATTAATGGGGTATATGAAATATTTTGATACAGGTATGCAATATGAAATAAACACATAATGGAGAAGGGGTATCAATCCCCTGAAGCATTCATCCTTTGAGGTATAAACAGTTCAATTACATTATTTATTTTAAGACAAAGAATTAAGTTATTATTAACTATAGATGTTCTATTGTGCTATAAAATGTAAGTCTTATTCATTCTCTCTCTTCTTTTCGGACCCATTAACAAACCCTCAGTACCCTTCCCAGCCACTGGCAACCATCCTTCTACTCTCTATGTCCATGAGTCAAATTGTTTTGATTTTAAGGTGCCACAAATAAGTGAGAACATGTGATGTTTGTCTTTCTGTGCCTGGCTTATTTCACCTACCATAATGATCTCCAGTTTCATCCATGTGTTTGCAAATGATAAGGCCTCATTCTTGTTCATGGCTGAATAGTACTCCATTGTGTATACGTACCACATTTTTTTTATCCATTCATCTGTTGGAAGACATTCAGTTGCTTCCAAATCTTAGCTACTGCACACAGTGCTGCAACAATCACAGGAGTGCAGATATCTCTTCAATATACTGATTTTCTTTCTTTTGGGTATACAGGCAGTGCTGGCATTGTTGGTCATTTGGTAGCTCAATTTTTAGTTTTGTGAGGAGCCTGCAAACTGTTTTTCATAGCGGTTGTACTAATTTACATTCCCATCAACAGTGTACAAGTGGTCCCTTTTCTCCACATCTTCTCCAGCATTTGTTACTAACTGTCTTTTGGATATAAGCCATTTTATATCAAGAAAGAGAGTATATATGGATAGATAGAGAGATATTCTCATCTCTTAGTGGAGAAAGATTTTGACCCAATCTTGGGGCCACATCAGATTTTATATGCATGTGCATGTGTGTGTGTGCGTATGTGTGTGTGTGTGTGTATTTTATAATACAATCTATTTCTATAGACATGCATATATATGTATATAAATATATACACATATATATTAAAAATTTATATATAAAGTACATATAAATTTATATAGTACTTTACATATGTAAATATATATATAAATTTAAAGTAAATTATAGCTATTTTATTATACAATCTGTTTGTATAGATTGTATTGTAAAATATACATGTTATATATGTATAACATGTATATTTTACAATACAATCTATACAAACAGATTGTATATTTTGTATAGATTATATTATAAAATATAGTTACAATTTATTTTAAATTTAATCTATACTTAACATGTTTGAAACATTGATTATTTATTTTTTTTTATAATTTTTAAAAATAGAGATAAGATCTCACTGTGTTGCCCAGGCTGGTCTCAGACTCCTGAGTTCATGTGATCTTCTCTTCTCGGGCTCTCAAAGTGCCGGGATTACAGGTGTCAGTGACTGTGCTAGGCGAAAGCATTGATAATTTTAAACCTCTCAGATCGTTATGAAGAAAAGTGAATTTTAAAATATTTTCTGAATGAAGTTTCAGAGAAACAGGGTAGAAATCTAGTTCCCCATTTGAAGAATGAAAGATCTGTGAATGAGAGAAAGACAGGGAACAGTATGAATCTCTGCACATTCACGTGGAGCCCACTGGGGAAGACAAACTTATGTGAAGATAAAAGTTGTTCATTTTTAGAAGTTAAATTAGAAATGGGCTTAGGGTGATATTTGAAACCAAGAGAAAAGGAATTTAACATTTATCAGATTCTTCCCCTAGAGTAAAATGTAGAAGAATCACATACACATCTATTAGAGGGAACATCTTTCTTTATTAGCATGCACATCATTAATTTGAGAGATACTAACTTCAGGATAGAAGTTAATTAACTGTGAGATCAATACCTAATGCTGATTTCACTTTTTCCTTCTCTCTAACAGCACCAAACTGATAAAAGCATCACGTTCTTGAATCAAACTTACTTGACCAGAACCTTAACATAAATAGTTCCTGAGGCTCCTTTGTTTCCTTCTTGATAGAAGGAAAAGGTGATTGAGTTGGTGAAAGTTGGGTGTTCACCAAAACTAAGTAAAACTAAGATTATATGATATGCCAGGTTCTCTGAGTTATATAAATAATATATTCCTTTAAAATGGTCAAAAATAAGATTATTCATTATTTCATCATATAATTTGTATGTAGACTTTCAATCAATTTTATTCTGTTTATATCATGGTCAGAATTTTCTGGAGGAGATAGATTATATCTTCCTTTTATTATGGTACAGAATTCCCTGGCTTACAGTGAGCACTTTATGTTTCTTGAGGAGATTCTGATTTTTCAGTAAAAAAGATTTTGATCCAAACTTGGGGCCACATCAGAGGAAAGCTGGGATAGCCTTTATGTGATGCATTTTAATATGCTAGGTAGCAACTTTAGTAATAAGAGCTTTGTTCTAAAGGCAGTGGCAGAGGAAAGTATCTGTTTTGTTTCATCATCCAATAGCAGTGTCCAAAGTGTCTATTAAAAAATATTAATGTTAGAGGCCAAGCATTAACCATCCTGAAACTGAGCATGAAATTGAAGTGAAGAACGTACTTGAAATCATTCACTTTCCTTATTTCTCTCTCTCTAAACCAAAGACTTGGCATTCTTCCCCCAAGGTACAGTATCTGTTTTTGTAATGACTTTTTTTGTTCCAAGCTAATTGCTTTAGAATGCTCTGCTACATTTCACATTTTTTATGGGTCTCTTGCTAGTGACTTGAGTTAATACATGAAAAACACTTAGAACGCTGTCACATGTAAGCACCTAATATCTGTTTGCTGTGGTTATTACAATTGTAATAATAATTATTATTTTAAATTTCACTGACTAGTTTGTAATATTCTATGTAAGATAGAATATGTAAAGTAGGATATGTGGGGAGTTGAACCCTGGAAGCGCACAGCAAAATTTAAATAAATATAAGGAATTCTGAGAAGACAGTGAGTTGAGCACAGTTTGAGTCTTCCAGAATCCCCTAAAATAATGAAGCACAGAGATAGCAAAGCCAAGGACTCACAGACGTTATTTACCACAAAATGGCTGGCAAAAGCATTTGGAGAGACATCAGCATAAGGACTGGAGTTTTTATTAAATATCAGATATATATTTACCTGTAGGACCAAGATACAGTGGTGTTTTCATAGACATCACGTGGTATCTAAAACTATATTCTCCAGTACACCAACACAAGGGGAAAATAGAAAATGTTCTCGAAAAGTAGAATGAGCTTGCTACTTGCCTTATACATATATTCTAGTCACTAAAAAAAGACAAAATATAATTGAATCAAATCTTACTTTCACAAACACTTGTGGATCAATGAATGTGGAAATGAACACAGCTGGCTGATAACCTCACAAAATAAAAACCAACATGACAAACATTTTTACAAAAAAGCACATACAACTCGCCTTTGAAATAGACACACTGAAGTAGGTATGGTTGTATCTGTTCTTTCATCAAAAATTTATGTACCTCCTGCAGTTATTAGTTCAGCAAATGATTATGAAGAGCCAACATGCGCCATGCACAATTATGGGTGCTGGGTTCAGTGACTTGTAAACGCAAAGAAAACTAACAATAGAAATCAAGCTGGCATGTACAGTCATATCGGACATGTGGGCATTAATCAAACAACCTTGTCAATAAATGTCCTGTCACCTCTGCATAAAATAGAAAGGTGTATGGCACTAGGAGAATAAAAAGTAGGAAGATCACACCTTGGATTATCTGGAAAAAGCAATATTGGGACTAAAATATGACTGATGAATACGGTTTAAGGAGGTGTAAACCTGGAGGAAGAGAGGAGACAGAGAAGGGCGCTTTAGACCAGAGTGGAGAGCTTGTGCAGAAGCCTTGAATGAGGAAGGAGGATGGTATATTCCAGGATCCAGAAGACACCCAGTGTGTCTGGCAGGCATAGAGTAAAGAAGGATGGGGTAGGAGAAAAAGCTGGAACTTGGGGAGGTAACTGTGTAATTTATTGTTTAAACTGGATCACTTTTGAGACTGAAAGGGAGGTACTATCAATGATTACACCAGAACAACAGGTGGCAGCCAGGACTCTGAGTCAACCTAATTATAGGCTGTGTTGCAGCTAGGTCTTTATGCAGAGACTGATGGAATTGTTTGGAAGGATTTTAAGCATAGGTTTACATTTTGGCTGCTGCAGTTGGGAGAGTGGATTATAATGAGACAGGCCTGCGTGTGGGAAGACTATCAATTAGCGTGCTTGTTTCCCAGAGATAGGCTGAATGGCAGTTTCTCTTGCTGTGTTTTTTTGTTTGTGAGCTTGTTATATACCTCTTTTTTGCATGTCAAAATTCTGGCCTAAAATCATACTAGCAGTTTCTCTTCCTTTCAATGACTGAAGTCTGAGAAGTGCCTGCTGCTTCCGATGCCCACATCTGAAGTATCTAGGGACAAAGTTAGGACAAATAAAAAATGACTATGTTTTAATTACTAGAGTGTAATGTGTCTGTTTTCTCTCTCTCTCTCTAAATATGTGTGTGTGTGTGTGTGTGTGTATACACACACACATTTAGAGAGAGATGTATATATACACACACATATATACACATATATATACACACACACATTTAGAGACAGATATATATATATACACACACATATATACACATATATATACACACACACATATATGTGTATATATGTTTACTTACTAAATACTTAACAAATTATACTAAAATTATTAAAGATCTTATTCAATGAGCTAAACTTCTTTTAGAGAGGTATCAGCTATTCTGTAAGTATATCCTACACTTCAGAAATACTTAGTGGGTCTGGTTTCTTTCTTAAAAAGAAATGTGTCTTGTTTAAATTTTGACAGTCAAACATATTCATTAAAGAAAGAAATGACAGTACAGAAAAGTTTTTAAAAACATAAACAACATTAAAAACAGCAAATGCCACATGTTTTAACCTGGCTAAAATTAATCTGTATATAAAAGTTTGTATCCTGCTTTTCTTTTTAAACTTAATATTATATAAGTAAGTTTATAAGATTTAGCAAACAAAAGTACAAGTTACCCTTTTAACTGAATCCCATATGAGCAAAAAATTGTTTTTTGTATAATTACATCTTAAATATTACATGGAACTTGCTTTAACATTTTCATTTGGAATTCAAATGTAGCTGGACGTCCTGCATTTCCTTCTGGCAATGGTACTTAGAAACACTTAGCCCACTGCAGTAGCTCGTGCCAGTAATCCCAGCATGTTGGGAGGCTAAGGCAGAAGGATTGCTTGAGCCCAGAAGTTTCTGACCAGTCTGAGCAGCATCGGAAGACCATGTCTCTACACAAAATTTAAATATTTGCTGGACATGCTGGTGCACGCCTGTAGTTCCAGCTATGAGAAGTTGAGGCAGTAGGGTCACTTGAACCCAGAGGTGGAGGCTGCAGTGAGCTGTGACCAGGCCACTACAATCCAGTCTGGGCGACACAGGGAGACTTGATCTCAAAAACAAAACAAAACAAACATTCTTCTTGTTTGTTTAATGTACTCTTCATAAATTATTACAAATGTTATTGTGTTAAACATTTTAAAGCAGGAAAATATATCTCATTTTTGAAGAGTCTATCTTTGGATAGATTTCCAGAAGTAAATGTCTTTCAGGTAATCTGACACCTAAGATTAAATATATGTCTATTTGTAACTTTATTTTATAGGCACTAGTTTTCCTTTCCTTTTTATTTATTTAGGCAGTTACTTTGAGGGCTGACTTTTAAGTATAGGTAATTTAGACTATTCTTCAAGAATTTATCCTTACTGGATGGCAATCCAGTTCCTTCTAAAGTATTGTTTGAAGTCATAGATATTTCAATGAAGGAGATTTCTGGACATGGTAAATATACATTTCTCTGGGTTCCCTTCATTCTATTCCTGTGCTCAGGTTTTTACCAAACAACCCGTGATATGTTATCCCAGCCTCACTTTTTTTCCCCTTTGTTCTCCCCTTTAATATCTGTGTTGTGCCTTTATATTTTGTGTTTTGCATTTATACAGAATTTACACAATAAATACTTGTTCAGTCGTGTCTTTTGGACTTTCAAATATCGGCTTTCACAATTAGCAGCCGGGGCCATTAGTCATGCTGCTTATCTTCTCTGAGCTTTGGTATCTTTATCTGTAGTAATTATGCAATGGGATTTTGTCATGATAAAATGAGAACATTCTGAAGACACCACTTAATGTATCAGGGGCATAGTATATGCTCAGTGTATTGCTGAGAACACTTAATGCAGACATAAAGACTAACTGACCTGAGCAGTGCTTTTCAAGTCAGTTGCATACTGCCCTCGAGCATGCAAACCTCGATGGTAACCATCAGCTGGGGTCCTCCTAAATGGATTCAGATTCTTCCTGAATTATCCAAGACTGGACAGCAGAAAGATGAACTGATAACTAGAGTTGGACTCTGGAATAACAACTACAGTTTCACATTTAGCGTAGGCACCATTATAGTTAAAAGAAGCCTTCTTAGATAAAGTGTGTTTCATGGTGGGTAAGTAAACACATTTAGGTGGTGGTGAGGTAAGCTATTTGTGTAGTGCAGTGGAATTTAAAGTTGCGTATCCTCTTCGGGATGTTTCACATTCTATCACAGTGCCAATTGTAGTAAAATGGGTCTTTTTATGGAACAACGTCTTTATAACTAACAACAAATAAATCTTTATCCATTACATTTTCTTTTTCAAGAGTGCTGCATTTTAAAAGTGCTGTTCCTTACCTAGCATCTGAGAAGGGCTTCTCTGACTTTGTTTTGTTTTTATGATTCTGTCAGTTTTCTCTCTTGTTCATGCTCTTGATACACATTGAAGAGTAGCCCACGAAGACCGTGGTGTTTACAAGACTTTCATGAGCCTCTGGCTTTTGGCTAAAAGAATAACTACCAGACTGTATCTGAGCAAAAAGTCACTTCCTGATGAACAGTTAAATGTGCACAACTACTAAATATTTCCCTAATGACAGTGGTAGCTCAGGATTTTAGGGTTTGATCCCTTTACTGTTATGGAGTCCTCATTCTCATTGACACACACTTGTATCCATTATTATTCAATACATATTAAATTATTCTCAGAGTTCAATGCTAAGTAGTATTAATACATATTTCTGTCAAGAATTATGTCTATCACTCAACGTGTTTCCTACAGCCGTTAAGCTCGGAGATAACTGAAGCATTGTAACGCAGTAGTTCATTAAGTCGGATGCCAGGAACATCTGTTTGTCAGCTTTTCAAAATGCATTTTTGTTAATGTTGAAAGTACTCAGCATGTAAAATGCTTACCTTTTCAATTTATTTTTAATTATTTTTTCAGTGGGTGGTTTTGATCCGGGCTCTAGGTATAAATTCTCAATAAGCAAGTGAAATAAACCAGGTAAATAAACCAGGTATTCCTCAAATTTTTACAACCTCCATTGATGGTTCAGTGTCTCAGTGACACCAAATGGAATTCTACCTCTTGCACTTGAGCATTTCCCGGGGTTCTTAGGATGATTTACTCGCCTTTCTCCAGACTTCTGGTTAATCCACTGCTATTCTGCGGCTTTATCACTGGGTGGCACCCTGCCCTTATTTAGATCTTTTCTCCCTCCTGTTCTCTCTTTAACATAACTGCATTGTGGTCAATAGCCGCGGTCTAGACTCTGATGCCCACGTTTGGGATGCTGGCTCTGAAATGTATTAATTCTGTGACAATAGACAACCTAGATAACATCTGTTCAGCAAAATAAAGATGACGGTAGTAACTACCTTATAAGTATCTGTGAGAATTAAAACCTTAATTTAAAATATTTAGAAGAATGTCAGGCAAATAGAAAACATCCACTAAAATTTGTCTATCATTTATATTACCATATTCAGAATATTACAATAGAGCCCAGTTACAGTTACAAACATAAGTTGGTCATAGAATTTGAGGAGCAGACAAAAAGCATACAAAATTAACAAAAAAACCTAATGACTATGCTGGTAATAGAAGTAAAAACAAGTACTATGGAGGACAATGAAGCAGAGAATTCAAAGCTAACTTGTGGTCTTCAAATATTAACTTCCAACCACTTATCAAAAGCCTTGTAAATAAAAACCTGCCGGGCGCGGTGGCTCACGCCTGTAATCCCAGCACTTTGGGAGGCCGAGGCGGGTGGATCACGAGGTCAAGAGATCGAGACCATCCTGGTCAACATGGTGAAACCCCGTCTCCACTAAAAATACAAAAATTAGCCGGGCATGGTGGCACGTGCCTGTAGTCCCAGCTACTCGGGAGGCTGAGGCAGGAGAATTGCTTGAACCCAGGAGGCGGAGGTTGCGGTGAGCCGAGATCGCGCCATTGCACTCCAGCCTGGGTAACAAGAGAGAAACCCCGTCTCAAAAAAAAAAAAAAAAAAAAAAGAATAAAAACCTGGGCTTGTTCTTTATAAGTATCACATCATATATCTCTCATAATAGCTGTATAAAATAAAAAATATTTATGCCCATTTTCCAGCTTAAAAAAAAAAACTGAGCTTGTTGTAATAGACGTTAAGAATTTGCCAAGGTACCCCATCCTGTAACGGAAAGACCACAGACTTAGATTCAGGTTTGTTTTACTGGACAGTGCACTGTCTTCTCTGTCATCTGTCTATATTTTCTATCTCAGCTGCTACTGGTAGAAATGTTAATGCCTGCGTCTCCATATTGTTCCCATATTCTGGAAGGGATTGAGTCGCCTGTGTCACCTGATAAGAAAATCATAAACATGTCTGCAGAGTGAGCCTCGTCTCATTTCTGAGGTGAGCGCTCAGCCAGCAGAGCTGCCAATCTCTCATGTAACTCCTCACACTTCCTGCAACGTTCCCCTCCTCTTTGACACTGGTATCAGGATTTCTGCTGCTGCTTGTGCTGATAAAGCTTCCAGAACACACAAGCCAACTAGAAATAACTTGGTGACAAGTTCACTAGGGGATTCCTTCATAAAGAAGGCCCGGACTGGGAGGAAAGTGTCCTGCAGATTGCTCCCCTACTCACTGAACTAGTCATTCAAATGTGGCTTTAGAGAAGTGGGGCATTTTGTTTTTTCACCTGAAATGTGCAGAGCAATCAAGTGTGCCCAAGAATTTGTTACTGAAAGAAGGGAGTTTCAATGGCAGTGAAAATATAAGGTAACAAAGTTTTCTTTTTTTCTTACACAAGATTTGGACCTGATAATGTAAAATGAGAAAATCAGAAAGTATAAAAGGTAGGAGAAGTTGAAGAAAGAGTTCAACCTTCAAGAATGATGTGCCCTTGCTCATCGCCTTTCAGTATCTTTCCTGATGTAGGATGTGACTCAAATACTCTCTTCACTATTTTTTTCAGGACGTAGATAAAAACAGAAGTGGCTTTATATACAAATGTGGTGACTCTACATGGTGTGATTGCAAATGTCCAAAAAGCTCTAGCTTCATGTTGGCAGGGACATTAATGCACGGATGCATACACCCACATACACACACCACCCTCATGCCCCACACTCTGCAAAAACAGATATCCCCAACATGCAAACACACACACACACAAACACACACTATCTTCACACATCACATCCTCCAAACGCACATACACATGAGTACACAAACCATGCCCTCACACGCTCCAAAAAAACGCTGGACTCTCCCACCAGAGGAAGAGGCAAAAGATAGAGGATCTGAAAGGCTATGAATGAAATTTGCCGAGAACTGAAATTCTACTGTAGGGACGTTAGTACACACTTGGTGTTTTTTTACTTTGGTACATTTAAATTTAAAGTTACTTGGAAATATATCACATTTGAAATGGCTGCTGGTCAGATATTCTTTAATGTGAATATTCTTCTGATCATTTCTTGGGAATAGGTTTTGACAGACAAAACTGCACATTCTGAGGGCCTAAGGCTAAAGGGAAAATAAAAGAAGGGCAAAGAGAGAACGCTGAGGTGCCCCAGACAAACTCAGCTAACACGGTGATTTGTCCTGAGGTCAGTGCTGAATGAAAATCTGCAGACACCACTGAGAGCTGCCCATAGGAAGGAACAAAAGGTTATAGAGAACACTGCAGCTAAAGAGTACATTTCTCTACTTACACCAATGAGATGCTTGAAAGGTCTCTGTGGTCTATATAAAATTGAAAGTTACTGGATACCATTAAATTAAATGAGATGTTCCTGACCTCAAGTCTGGTAATCATACATCCCAAAATCTTTAATTCTATCCAAGGTTTAATACTTTTGATCTTTAACAATAGCAAATGTGTATTAGTTTGTCTTTTAATTTGTGTAATGACATAGGTGTTTTAATATTTGGGTAGACACACTGGATGACAAAATGCCAAAAAGTTTTGAGAAGCTAAATCCAAAAGACTATGATTAATGTAGATGGACTGACCTGTTACAATATTTAGTGTGGGTTAGAAGGGTGCATTATCACAATGTCTTATGAGCAAATGACTCAAGCTGGACATGTATAAAAGATTTTAACCAAGGAGATAATCATTAAGGAACATCTACTACTTCCTTTCTTTGGTGACAAATGCTGCCCTCCAACCTGAGACTTAGGCTGCCTTTCCCTCTAGTTTTTTAAAAGTTGGCATCTAAGGAACAGTGGAATGGGAGATATTTCTTTGAAGATCCATTAGCTTTAAACTTACCTCCGTTTATCCAACTGATAAAGCCAACATCTATGAACTTGGACAGCATTCCTTGAAGGGCTATTTGTTCACTGACATTTCTGGCTGTGGAAATGACTTACAGAACAGATGGAGACCAAGTTAGGTTTAAAAGTGCTTAATATCGGGTTGTACCGTCTGCATTCAGTATGAGCTCGAGTAACGTAGTTTTGAGGCTGTGTTCAACAATTTTTACTATAGCAGAAGAAAAGAATAGAAACACTGATATACCAAACCTCAAGTCTAAACTATAAAATTATGTTATTTTGCAGGTAAGAATATTCTTATCTAATATTTACTTTAAAATGTTTAGTGGAAGATCAGTAAAGGGATGCCGGATGATGAACAACTGTACATTAAATTTCGTCAATGTGGAAAGGTCTTTTGGAATTTGACATAAAATTGTCTTTATTTTTATTATAGTGAGATCACCCTCTTTCCACACTCTGATTTTCTGAATAATTCCTATTACTTATTTAACTGTATTTACAGTATATATGATATCAACTCAAAAATATAAAGAGGGACTATCTAGAATTTAAAATATCTACCTCAGTAGATAGTAGACTAGTTCTTAAACTATTACATTGATTGCTTGATTGACTACTTTGTTTAATCATTAAATGTTTTCAGTGAGGAAGTATTTATTGAGGACTTACTCTAGGCTTGGTTCTGTTCTTCGATAAGGAGACAGTGCTAAAACGAGACAAATAAGAACTTTCTCCTCAGTTAATCTCCTTTTATAGTAAGGGAGACAAACAAATAAACATATAGCTCCCAAGTTCCCATTGAAATACATGGGCTCAAAGAGGATGAAAAGTAAAAACTCACCACCTAAAACACTGGGGTTACAGGGCAATCAGTTTCAGAAGAAATTTTATTAACTGCATTTTCAAAAGAAAAAGTGAGATTGCTAATCTCATGCTTTGCCTCAAGAAACAGCAAGGTTAACTGCCTGTAAGAAGACCTGACATGCCCCACCCATGTGGTTTGTCCCTTGGACCCAAAGACTCTATAAATGATCAACCAGTAGTCTGTCCTGGTATCATCTCATGACCAAGATGATATTCCCACAAAAGCCAACCTCCATTCAATGACTGCCATTCTTCTGTTTTTTTATTGGGCATGAAGAATAAGGTTCCAGAAGTATTTCCTCAAAAGCTTGGAAGAGTATGCAGTTAAATAATGAGTGTAAACCTATATGTTAGCGTAAGGTTACTTGTGTATGTGACAAGAACAAGAAAAGACTATAAATATTCCAACCTGTTTCTCTCCCCTGTTTTCTAATGAGGAAAACTCCTTTTTGACCCTAGCATTAAGATTAATTTTGTATGTTGGTTTAGGAAATAGATGATAAAAACTTGGAGAAGACTGCTGTGTTGGTTATAGATTCATATGTTGCACGCAAGAGAGAAAGGATTAAATGCTGTTTCTTTGTCTGATACTGTTTAGACGTAAGTGATTTGGAGCCAATTTGGTGTCTTACCATGCTTAACGTAAGACTTGGATCTCGGACTGCCAGGTGGTTGCTAGTATATACTTCACCTCAGTCAGCCAAAAAGAAAATGGGCCAGAAGAGTCTGTACAGCTTCTTAGAGGTATAACCAGGAAGCGGCATTATCACTTCTGCTCATTCTTTGTTGGTTAAAACTTTGTCACATGTCCACACAAAACTGCAAGGAAGTCTAGAAGTGGAAACTCTAGCTGTGTGCCGATGTAAATAGCTAAAACTTAGGAGTTCTGTTACTAAAGAAGGGATGAATACATATGTGGGGACAATTATTAGTCTAGTCCTTAATCCATTTCTGTGGCTCCCATAATATGCTTGTGTACCCCTTTTTCCGCACATAGAACCCACATTATCACATCCATAGATGGCAACCAAGATCACATCCAGTCGTGTCTTTCGGTCGAAAGTGCCAGACCTCTGAATGGTGATTGGTTCTCTCCATTACATCAGTCTGTGTTTACTGGTGTTTTGATGACCTATAAACTGAGAGAGAAATTACCTGCTCCCTCTCCACACACATTTAACAGTAATGGAGAAAGACTGGGATAACTTCAGTTACAAATCTCACTCAGAAAAGAGAATAAAGGGAAACAGAGCAGTCACTTGACCACAGCGATAATGAAACCCTGCTGAGCAAGTGTTGGAAGGGCAAGATGTCCTTGGTTAGTTCTTGTTCTGGTCTCTGGAGAAACCCCTTTGTGCATTTTCATCTTTAGTGCCTTTTTCCATTTTCTTCTGTGACCATATTTTAAGTGTGTATTGGAAAATGTATTCTCTTTAGGGCTGCACAGCTTGTTCAGTTTGGGGACACGGAAGTTGCTTGAGGAGTCCAACAATGACACACATTTCAGGCTAGGCTGTGCTTTCACTGGCAGCAAAAATCCCTCGATAACTTAGTAGGTGCATTCAATTTGCTTTATCTTTCATTTCCGTGGTAAGGCGTCATTGATGCAAATTATGTCTGGATATAGTTGTTCAACTTCAAGTCTTTCACTTATTTACTGGTCCTTGTGCTCGGCTTTCCCTTTCTCCAGCATTTTAGTGTAGTTTCTTTTCGTCTGCATGAAAACCCAGGCTTGGTATGTTGCTATTTGTTTTAGTACAGTCTGCTTCTCAAGTTATCACAAGCAACTTCCCACCCACAATTACTGTGTCCTCCTGATTACTGGCTTAACAGCCAGCGCCATTATATTCTAGGGTTTTGTGAGAGCAGCAGACTACTCCCAGTACAAATTTCTGGTTTGAATTGGATATAGTCCAAAGTTTTATAATAAAGAGACCTTAAATACAACAGTTTATGCAAGATAGATTCTTGTCTTTCTAACATAGTACAGAGGTAGATAATTCACAGAGGTTTTAGAGTAAGGTGTCCATATTTACCATGAAGTTTCCATTTTGAGGGTCAAGGTTGTCAACCAGTTCTCACTGATTCCTTGAAGAGGGAAATATGAAAAACATCAGGGGAGGGGGTACTCATTATTTTCAGGGGAATGAACAAGAAGAAAAACATCTTCTCTCACCCATTTGATTAGAATTGTGTCCCATGGCCCCACCAAGCCACAATGGGCATGAGAAGTGCAGTTCTTGGGTGGGTAATATTGTGGATGGCTAAAATGTGGGAATTTTATTGCTAAAGAAAGTGCGGTGAGAGCCAATAAAAAATTGGACCATAGCTAGACTTCATCAAGAATCATACTGAGTTACTATAAATAGAAAATATACCAAACTATTAGCAGTTCTTATCTCTGCTGGGACATACTTGTGAGAGTTTCATTTTCTCTATGATTTACTTAAACTTGTACGCTTATTCATTTTACTCTCTCTCTGCTTTGTACAGGTTTTACAATGGTCATCTAACACTTGCATGCTCCAACACTATTTAAAAATTCATTCAACTTAAATTGTACAATTAGGCATTGTGAGATGCTATAAGGAAAGTTGTCTGAAGGTTTAATGCACAAGATAAGCCTTCAGTGAACTCTGGAAGAGAAACTGGTTGACACAAAGATACAGAACTGGAAATCTGTGAAAAGAGACAGAATGATCTCGTTTGGCAATAGCAAAATTCTTCCTAAGAAATAAAACAAGTAAAGGAGTTGAGGGGGGAGAGAGAGAGAGAAGGAAAGAGGGAGGGACACTGAGCATCAGCAATGTAAAACAGTAAAACACACTAGAAGTTTTAAGCATGGCCATATACAGAAAGGGGTGTTGCTGGTTTCATATATCAATAATTTAAATAATAGTATGTTCACATTAGGTAAATATGTTGCTGTTACTACAGCAAGACATAATTTAATTATTTCCGGAAATCACGATGAAGGGGAATAATTTCAGCTCAGCACGCTCCATGAAAATAATTATATCAGAAAATTTATGTAAAATAATAATGGTATGGATTCCTGCTTTGAAATTGTCTAGAATGTATGTCAAGTTATATTAAAAACAAAAATTCAATATGTCCACAGAGAAATACGTTTTAGATTTAAAGGCCTGAAAAAAATGCTATTTATATTTAAAGAGAGAGTGTTATTCAAATAAACATTACATGATTCTAGGAGATCTTACAAAGTGATACTTGGACATTCTCAGAGGTTTATTTCTTTAATAGATAGATTTTTGGCAATATTAACCCTCGAAAGCAAAACAAATAGCAATTATAAAAAACATTTTTATCCTTGATGTTAAAAATGTGGCTAATTTCTCTTTTTGGTTACTAGAAGTGCAAATTTAGCCTCCCTGTGTTAATAAAGAAAAATTAGTCTCACTACATTAAACAACAAAGTAAAAATAAATATCAATGGCTGGGAGCTGTGGCATAGAGAGTGGAAAGAATTCAGCAATCAAGATGTATGCAGTGCAGGGACCAGCATAAGCCCGTTTATCTCGGCAACAAGAAGCATGTGGACACAATTTCTATTTTGCCATCTTTAATGTGCCTGAGATCCTATTACCTTCAGTTTTTTTTTCTCTTTTGTTCAAGATTGAATATCCGAGAAAAAGAAGGTTATCGTCCTAGCTTGGGTCAGCCGTCTATTCTTGCTTCGATCAGCAATGGCATTTAGAGGGCCAGATCCCCTGGCACAAGCAAACCCTGTAAATCAAGGCTTCCCTGAGAAGGGGAATTGTTGAGAGTCAAACATTCAGTGATATGCCAGCTAAACCATACAATAAAAAAAAGAGGCTACTGTTAGTAATTTTCAGCTAAATTTCTTCTCAGTAGGATTTGTAAAAGTATTTTACAAATTTTCGCCAAATTATTACCAGGACTTTCTTCACTGCTGTTTTTTCTTATATACAGAAGTGAAAAGACCTCATCCAATGAATTTAATTTGTTTGTTACATTGTTCTGATGCCTGGAGAAAAGGGATAGTAAAGAAAAAGAATAATATTTATAAATTTTAATATCTTTTTATACAAATATAAAATGCCTTTGTATTTGATTATTTGAAAATAATTTTAATGAATAGAAAACAAACCACACCAAAATTGGAGATTCATTTCAACATAATTCCTTATTTCTCAGAATGAAAAAATTCTCACCTGTATAAGTCAATTATAACATTTAGAATGTCATTTATGAAACGGAAAATTTCCATTTATGTAAAATCTTTATATCCTGCTGAAAAAACTTCAAGATGTCAATTTCATGCAGTACATCTGGGGAAAATCTGTCTAGGGCATAATATCTAGCTGTCACATAATGATTATAACTTGTCTGTGAGAACAGGAGCTAAAAATTTCAGGATATATATTGTCTATTAGGACATTAGGTGTTTAGGCATACAGTTAGAATCCCTGGACCAGTGACCTCTAGGTAGTAGTGACCATAGATGATGAATGTTGACTTAAAGGGTTGTGAAACTATATTTCTAGTAATCAGATTTTTTAAAAATAAAATGATGTGTGCTATGTTCAAACTGTTTTCCTCTTTAGTGAACTGTTTCTTTTTCTGTCGACACTTTGGTCACAAGAGAGCAGAGTACATTAAATATAGTAACCTAAAAAAAATTTGTAAAAGAAACGGTGACCAGAAGAAAATGAAAAAAGAAAAATGTAGAAGGGATTGTTATCAGTGTGCCATCTCCCAGCGAAAATGTGGTGCTATAATGGTTAGAGACAGAGGCAGGCATGGTGAGAGTGTCTGCTAAGGACAGCTCCCTGCTGTGGTCATTTTGTGTAATATATAAATGTAAACCCAGGCGTGATGTTGCACACTTGC
The DNA here is from genome assembly GCA_004027835.1 of Alouatta palliata. Classification (NCBI taxonomy): domain Eukaryota; kingdom Metazoa; phylum Chordata; class Mammalia; order Primates; family Atelidae; genus Alouatta; species Alouatta palliata. The sequence goes on along the minus strand of PVKV010002190.1, from coordinate 23,719 downwards.
AGTCCCAGCTACTCTGGAGGCTGTGGCGCGAGGATCTTTTGAAGCCAGGAGATGAGGCTGCAGTGTGCTGTAATCTCACCTGTGAATAGGCACTGCACTCCACCTGGGCAACCATAGCATGGCCTGATCTTTAAATAAAACTGTTTTTAATGTATGTGGTCATGCTAAAAAACAAAACAAGACATATACACACCTTATGGTCTGGGTCATTGTATCAGGTGGCAGGTCACTGTTTTTAACCTACATTTCTGCCATGAAGAAAAGAATTAAGATCTGGATAGCACAGCTTAGCTTCAATGCTGATAACTTTCCTCTTATTTTTATTTAATTGGAAATGCTTCTAGTAGATATCTTGGTAAATGAGAAATAGGAATATTATATTCATGTATGATTTCAAAGTCTATATAGAGGTATACATGTGTGAAATGCTTCTTGGGATTGACCTGCAAATCTTATCGAAGTTTCTTATAAGACTTGACTTTTTTGAGAAGTGTCTGTTCATACCCTTTGCCAACTTAAAAAATTTTTTTTCTTGTGAATTAGCTTAAGTTCCTTGTAGATTCTGGATATTAGACCTTTGTCAGATGGATAGATTGCAAAAATTTTCTCCCACTCTTACTCTGATAATAGTTTCGTTTGCTGTGCAGAAGCACTTTAGTTTAATTACATCCCATTTGGCAATTTTTGCTTTTGTTGCAATTGCTTTTGGCGATTTCATCATAAAGTCTCTGCTCATACCTATTTCCTGAATGCTATTCCCTAGACTTTCTTCTATGGTTTTTACGGTTTTGGGTTTTACATTTAACTCTTTAATCCATCTTGAGTTAATTTTTGCATAAGGTATAAGGAAGGGACACAGTATGAATCTTCTGCATATGTCTAGCCAGTTCTCCCAGCACCATTTATTGAATAGGGAATCCTTTTCCCATTGCTTGTTTCTGTCATGTTTGTCAAGGATCAGATGACTGTAGATGTGTGGTTTTATTTCTGAGTTCTTTATTCTGTCCCATTGGTCTATGTGCCTATATGTTGTTGTTGTTGTTGTTTATTGTTGTTGTTTTTACCAGTACCATGCTGTTTTGGTTACTGTGGCCTTGTAGTATAGTTTGAACTCAGGTAGCATGAGGCCTCCAGCTTTGTTCTTTTTGTTTATGACCATCTTGTCTATGCGAGCTCTTTTTGGTTTCATATGAAGTTTAAAATAGTTTTTTTCTAATTATGTAAAGAATTAGAAAAAATGGTAGTTTAATGGGAATAGCATTGAATCTATAAATTGCTTTAGGCAGTATGGCCATTTTCACAATATTGATTCTTCCTATCCATGAGCATGAAATGTTTTTCCATCTGCTTGTGTCCTCTCTGATTTCCTTGGAAAGTGGTTTGTAGTTCTCCTTGAAGAGGTCCTTCACTTCCCTTGTTAGCTACATCCCTAGGTATTTTGTTCTCTTTGTGACAATTGTGAATGGGAGTTCATTCAAGATTTGGGTTTCTGCTTGTCTGTTGTCGGTGTATAGGAATGCTTGTGATTTCTGCACATTCATTTTATATCCTGAGACTTTGCTAAAGTTGCTTATCATCCTAATAAACATATATATATGCACGTGTGTGTGTGTGTATGTGTGTGTGTGTGTGTGTGTGTGTGTGTGTGTATGTATATATATATACATAGAGAGAGAGAGAGAGAGAGAGAGAGAGAGAGAGAGAGATTTTGGTCAGGCAGAAAGGTAGGTTGAAGGTTAAATTACGGTTTTATAATACTGAGTTTAGATTTTATCCATTTTATAATTATGAGTCAATGAATGCTTTAAAGGTAGGGAGAGCCTGCTTAAAACTGACATTTAAGTAACATTGACTGATAAAACTTAGGATGCTGGAAAGCAGGTAAAACCTGTCTGGAAGAGTGCAAGATCAGCAGCTCTTATAATAATTCAGATGCAGGGAGTGCATTCTAAAAGAGAATCAGCAGAATTTGGTTGGTGATGGAATTATGTAATAAGGAGAAATATGAATTAAGGGTATCTCTGTAGTTATTTTCTTGTTTTGTTAGGGAAAAATGATGTTAACCTTGAAAGGGAATATAAATAAATAATCTGCTTATGTTTTTTCAAAAATCTAAATTTCAACTAGTTGTAGTTTTGTGGAAGTATATATGCATATGTATGTGCCTCTTTCTTTTATTTGTCTGTCTACCTATTGATCTCTCTATCTGATTATTTACTTACCTTTATTATATGTATGTGTGTACATATGAGAAATATTAAGAAAGTTTCACTTGTAAAGCAAAGTTATTTGTGACAGTTATCCAGAGTAATGTGTGCAGAGTTATGGCACTGGGTCCAGGATAAACAGGAAAAAGCACATGATTTATTGGTGATGTCCACGATATTGAGAAAGTTAGAGAAAATATCATTTTGTTTTCCATTGTTGATAGACATATCGTAGCCGCAATCATTAGAGTAAATGATATTTCCCAGGGAGATAATATTCCAATTCCCATTTGCCCTATTTCTTTCACATTAGTTTTTTTTTCAAGTTCCTAACCAGATTATTTTCTCATCCATTTATGCTCCTGCTATTTCTAAATCACTGTTTTTGAATTTCAAGCTATCTAGTACCATAGTCCCTCACTTACATTAACAGTTTTCTATTCCTTCCCCGAGGGCTGTATCTCTTTCCTTAACAATCAGTTCAGTGCCAGACACCTAGCCACCTGCACATATGCCTCCAAAACACCTACTGGCTGCCCGCATCCAGTTTAAACACCTCGAGCACATGTTCTATTTGCCCATTGCAACAATTTGCTCTTTTACTGAGTTCTACCCCATTCTAAACAATTTGAATGAAATTAAAACTGGCTATGTTTTTGGGCATTGAGTATAAACATTCATTATCAGCATTTGCAGCTGGGGCATTTCATTCTTTGCTGATCCTAATCACAATAATAGTGTCCAATGCCTCCCTACCCATAATTTCTTTTTTATTAAATTGGCTACATCCTGTGAAATCTGAGATCCAAGAATGATTTTATGGGGAAAACAAGTATTAACAGCTATTGAACAACTCCTGCCCTAATGTTTAACCAAATAAGATATTTTATTAGGATCCGTATTTTTATGGCTCCTTTTTTAACAGCTGTAATAAACTCTTTCAAAGCAATATGCTGCAAGGGATCAAAGAGCTGTGCTCAATTAGAATTGTTCCTTATTAACCATAGTCAGAAAAAGAGTAAGAAATAAAGTGTGTCCGGTATGTCCTTTAGCAGACTGAGAGAGTAATGTGCCACTGTGATGTGTTGCTGTAAAACAAATTAAAAATCCTATGAAGCACTGAAGCTCCCTAAGCTACAACAGTGGACTTGCTATGGAGATCATGCCTCAGTTGCTGCTATCAATGCCACCTGTGATCTCTTCCTAAGAATCCGGAGATCAAAGATGAAAAGCAACACCAGCGACGTCCCGGAATGTAACCAGTGTGCTGACATTGAAGAGGTACGGCATAAGCTGACTGTACTGATTTCAGCTTGAACAAAGTAACGGCAGGTTTCTAAGCAGCTGTTGTATATGAGATGAAGTGAAGTTATCAAATGCAATAAGGGCAGAAAATGACTTACACGGTGATGCACTGAAAAACAAGCTCATGTTATGTGGCATGGCATGAATTCAGGGCAGCATACAGAGCAATGCGGTATATATGGTCTTCATGGGTAGAGTTAATCTCGTTAAAGGGGCTCAAAAAGCTGCATTAATTGTACCACCACTCTCCCTTCATCCCCGGTTGAAATGTCCAGTCATTCTTGGCTGTTGGCACTCCGTCATGACATACATCCAAGCACTACGCCTGTTGATTTTCCCCTTACATTCTTCTGTCTACTTATCATACTACTTTTCCTACAACGTATCTGTGAATTAGTTAATTTTATCATGACTTATAGTGAAAGAACAAAGTGTTAGATACATTAATTTTCTCAAGGATAAACTGTAATAAGCAGGCAGATGAGGCTTCTTTTCTCCGGTGAAACATTTCCCAACTGCTCCACACCATACCCTGATAAACAAAGGTGATTACTCTTTATTTGGAACCACATCTACGACTTCATGATTTTCCATTACCACGTCCCCCTCCCATATTCCTAGATATGGACCCCCTGGGGCTTCATTCGATGAAGACAAAGGTCAGTTTAACCTGTGGATCCTAACAGGTTTTCTTTTTCACAAAATGCCAACTGTTATCAAGGAAGCCAAACCAAAATGTCTCAATCTCTTTGCAACAATGTCAGAATTTCCAGAAGCCTATGTGGCCTAGGGCCTTTTCCATATTATAATATTATTTCTGATTTCTCTTAATTCATTTCACTTACTTTCATAATAAGGAAAGGGAACTTTTATCAAGAAAGACAGAATGGAAAAGCTTTTGCTCTGTGTCAGTGCCCATATTTCCATCTGGTGAAGTCCTGTTTTCATTATCCATCAGTTTGCTCTATAAAAGCTTCCCAGATAGATCTAGATGCTTTTGATATTTTAACAACAAGGATGCCACTTAAATTATTTTCCAGAATACATCACAATGACATGTGCTTAACACTTATGTAAATATCACATGAGGAATACAGACATAATAAAGAGTTCAAACTCTAGTATGTTACGTTAATCAAAAAAGAAACAAAATATTTTATACTAAAATAAATATAGAATGCCTCGATATAATCCTTTGTATATTACCCATGAGATGAGGATGGCTCTCACTAGCAGATTTTAAAAGGAGTGTCATGTGAATCAAAGCAGTGAGGCTAGCGTTATGGAAATTAACAGTGTCAGAGAATAAATGCTTCTAAGCTTGAAAATAAAGGGAAAAGAATGTATGCCAAGGCATGTGTCAGATACCAGTAGGTGCTAGCCTCCAATTTTTAAACTGTTTTCAGCATAGATTAAACTAATATTTGTCTAATTAGTTGTGTGCACATATATCTTCCCTTCATGATTATGTGAATTCCATGTGGGCATACATATTTTCTTTATGCTTTCACAATTCCCCACATCTTATAACAGACTAAGCATTTAAATGAATGTATACAACTTTCTCTTTAATACTCCTTAAATCAAACCAACTTCACTGTAGCCAGGTTCTTTTCTTCCGAACCTCCAAGTTTTGTTTTTACTATTTCTCCAGCTTCACAAACTGGGCTACCTTTCACTTTACTTATCCAATTTTTACAGGTTTAAAAATTCTAAGGCAGAAGAAGGCAGGGTGTTTTTTTCTTTTTCCTGTAATGAGCAGTAAATATTGTAGGCTTTCTGAGTCACACTGGTTTCAGTCACAACTGCTTAGTCCTACTGTTGAAGTGCAAAAATGAGTGTGTCTGTGTTCCAATAAAATTTTTGGTGAACACCTAAATTTGAATTTCAGATCATTTTTATGAGAAATTTTCTTTTTTAAAAATCATTTAAAAATTTAAATGTCATTCTTGTCTCAAAGGCCTTACAAAAACAGGTAGCTAGCCACGTTTGGTCCTCTGTAGCTTACTGATGATTGTGCTAGAGTGAGATTTTTGTTTATTTTAGTTCCTTCTTCCTCAATTGTGTATCTCTGGATTTTGTTAACCAGCACAAAAAATACTCTGATTTAAGACACAGATCTTCTGAATTACTCATTTTGGCACATTTATTTACATCCACGTTACTACTTAACAGTTTCATTAACATGTATCATCCTTATCCAGTTGGTTGTAAATTCTGGAAAGGAAGGGGCTATCCTTATACATTTTTTAAAAAATCCTCTAAGACGGGCCGGGCGCGGTGCTCAAGCCTGTAATCCCAGCACTTTGGGAGGCCGAGGTGGGCGGATCACGAGGTCAAGAGATCGAGACCATCCTGGCCAACATGGTGAAACCCCATCTGTACTAAAAATAGAAAAATTAGCTGGGCGTGGTGGCACTTGCCTGTAGTCTCAGCTACCCGGGAGGCTGAGGCAGGAGAATTGCTTGAACCCCGGAGGCGGAGGTTGCAGTGAGCCGTGATTGCGCCCTTGCACTCCAGTCTAGCGCCTGGAGACAGAGCAAGACTCTGTCTCAAAAAAAAAAAAAAAAAAAAAAGAAATCCTCTTAGACGACAATAGGAAATGACTGAAGCTGCCATTGAAAAATTCTAGCTGAGTGAGAGAGGAACAATTATAAACAACCCTTTCTACATACGGCTGAACTACAAAGGCAGATCTTGGAAAAGTAGATTCCACTCAAATCTGCTGACTTTGTTTCACAAATCTATTTCACAAGTCTGTGTGGAAACAGATTCGACAGAAAGCTGCTACGCTGAGTTCCACAAGCCACTCTGTAGAAAGGAGTGGTAGCACACCATTTTTTTTTTTTTTTTTACTGAAACAAAACTAATCTGAATTAATCTCATCTGTGATATCTGTGGTATGATCTAAAGGGCACTATCAGGAGTAAAAAAAATTTTCTTAACAGTGCCCCAGATACAGCCAGTGGTAAAATATTGTTTCTGTAAAACACTGTTCTTTCCCTAGTCCATTGATCTTCAAAAAGGTATAACACAAACTTTTTGGAGATCAGTTTATGTATTAATCAAAACGTGACATCAATTAACAAAATTAAGTATAAGCAATAGTATGGAAATGATTGCTTTAGGCTAATGGTTCTTAACCTCCATTGTACACTGGTATCATCCAGGGAGCTTTTAAAAAATCCCAGCACTCAGGCTACTGCTGTGACAAATTAAATCAGTTTCCAGAAGTGGCACCCTCTAAGTCATCTTTCTAGCTGTGCAGGTGTCGACTGTGCAGTCAGATGTGGGAACCCCTGTCTTACACCCTCCTGCAGAATTAAATCTTACTCGGGACCCCTGTCTTACACCCTCCTGCAGAATTAAATCTTACTCGGGACCCCTGTCTTACACCCTCCTGCAGAATTAAATCTTACTCGGGAGAGGTAACAAGTTACTCTTGTTTTGATCTAATTTACTCATTCTATTCACATCTTCCAAGGAGAAGGAACAGCAACAAAAAGTATATATCTTGAGGTAGTGATGAGTGGCCTATGGAAGAAATGGAGACATGACTGATAGGGAGGTGTGCCGTATGGAAAACGTGCCTCATAAATTCCGTTATGAATTAGTCATCTAGGAATTCTGTAAACAATGAGGGAGTAACATTTACACCCATAGTGAATTATTCATACTTTTAATTTCTATGAATGGATGTATTAATATATAGAAAATGGCCACGAACTGTTCCCATATAAACCCTGGCACCCCCAAAACCTCTGGAGATGTTAGATATCCCCAAACCATGTGCTGTAACAATAACAGTGCTTAGGCATTTCACAGGATAATGCTTTCAGATATAGCCAGCCAATCCTAAACCTGTTTATCCTGCTTCACCCATTCCTCCCACAACTCTGCATTTTCCTTTGCTTCATGACCAACTCATGTGCTTCCACACGTATGTTCACTGCAGCACTATTCACAATAGCAAATATGTGGAATCAACCCAAATGCCATCAAAGATAGACTGGATACAGAAAATGTAGTATATATACACCATGGAATACTATGCAGTCACAGAAAAGGAAGGAGATCGTGTCCTTTGCAGTGACATGGATTGAGCTGGAAGCCGTTATACTCAGCAAACCAACACAGGAACAGAAAACCAAACACAGCATGTTCTCACTTTTAAGTGGGAGCTGAACAATGAGAACACATGGACATAGGGAGGGGAACAACCCACACTGAAGCCTGTCTTGGGGTGGGTAGGGCAAGGGAGAGCATTAGGAAAAATAGCTAGTGCATGCTGTGCTTAATATCTAGGTGACAGACTGTGTGCAGCAAACCACCATGGCATATGTTTACCTAAGTAACAAACCTGGACATCCTGCACATGTACCCTAGAACTTAAAATCTGGTGGCTCATGCCTGTAATCCTAGCACTTTGGGAGGCCAAGGTGGGCAGATCACTTGAGGTCAGAAGTTCAAGACCAGCCTAACATGAAGAAACCCCATCTTTACTAAAAATACAAAATTAGCTGGACGTGGTGGCACCTGCCTGTAATCCCAGCTACTAGGGAGGCTGAGGCAAGAGAATCACTTGAACCTGGGAGGTGGAGGTTGTGGTGAGCCGAGATCATGCCATTGCACTCCAGCCTGGGCAATAAGAGTGAAACTCCGTCTCAAAAAAAAAAAAAAAAAAAAAAAATTGAAAAATTGCTATTTTTTACTTTGAAGAATGCTTAAGAGGCTATTATTTCTTTATTATTTCATTTTGGATACTTTTTCTTTCCGGTTTATTATGGACTATTTTTTTTTCCTGGTAGTTTGGATGTTATATATGAAGGCAAAAATAATCCATCAGTTTTGAGAGATGATACATACAACAATTGCCCAACATTCTTAATAGTTATTTTACAAACATTTTTATTTTGAACAGAAATTCTAGAGGATTATAATGACAATAAATTTGCATATACAACCTCTTCTTACTTTTGAAAAAAGTTTCTTACAATATTATAAAAGATATGTTTCTATGTTATAACTTTTTTGATATATTACTCTTATATAATACAGTACATAATAATTTAAAGCAATAATTATAGATATTTATTGAATGCTTATCATATACTTCATATGGTATTAAGGTCTTTACAGGGATTAAACCATTGAATCTAAATGTTACTATTTTATAGTTAAGAAAACCGAAACGCAATAGTTCAAATTAACTTTCCAGGATGTCAACACCTAATCAGAACTTCAGGAATTGAGAGTAGTTTGTTTGACTCCAAAACTAAACCCTTAAACAGTATAAAATACTCCCTACTGGCGAAAATTATGAATGCTTATCATAATCTCAACATATGATTTGTTAAAACTAGCAAACATTCTTCAATGAAGAATAAATCTTTTTAAACTTTTTGTTCATATCATCCATATTAATTGCTTAGAGAATTTATTGGAGAAATAATTGCTTTCATTTTTTCCTTTGCTAGTATAGGCATAATCAGCATAAAGCATACACAGCTTTCTGAATGTGCTGAAGACTTGAATTATTTTATATGCGAAAAGATGTGGGGCTTACAATAAGGCACATGGAATTGTAAATTACCTAATGAATTTGGGGTACAAAAGACTAGTTTGTATTTATAAAAATTCTTTGACTTTTCTAGGTAATCATTCATTTTTAGTTTTTCTTAACCCTGTTTAAAAATTTTCCAAAAAAACTTCTTTATTTAAGCAGGCAGCAGATAAAAGAAATTACCTTTGGAAATACAGAACTTGAAATCTTGTATGGGGAACTTCTATAGTATCAATGCAGAATACTGAGTTGTAAACTGATAGTACTAGAAGGTATTATTATTATGTTATAACATAACTTCATAACATATACCTATTAGAAAACTGAGATTCATTACAGTTAAGTGACATGGCCAAGGTTAACAAGTTAATTGATAGAGGGGACAAAAATGTTATTCAGGCCTCTGAATTATTTGTATTATGATGCAAGTCTTCTTCCTACACCTCAGTTACATAAAAAAATAGTGACTCAAAATTCAAAACAAAACAACTGGAGTGAAATATGTTAGAAGAAGTAATGTTAGCAGTAATCACTTTTTATCACAAGAAAAAAAAGCCACAAGAGTTTCTATTAGGGTCACTTTTGTTAGATTGTTTTGAATACAATGATTAGTTCTCAGTGTCTCTTCTGCACTAGGAAGTATGTAGAAAAATCCTCTGCTTTCATACACAATTGTTTTTAATTTTTACCTAACTACAATGTGAAATTTCTTGTGGGAGTGTCTCTTCTTTCTGGTGAAAGACTAATTTTACTATATTAACAGAATGTAACAGTTTGGTTTGTTAGCTTGATGTTCTGTGTAATTAAGAAAAATTGATAAGGAGGACTCAATGTCAATACCTGCTTGAAGCCATAACAATATTTCTTTTCTTGGAATATTTGATTAGATCTAATAACTGTGTCATAAACATTTTATTGAACTGTGGCATGACAAGATCTCTTTTTTATTACTGGCTGTTAACATTCTTGTCATATTTAATGCTTCACCTGGGAAATGGCTTTTAGTCAGAGTTCACTCTTATGTGTGTCTACCTTTCAACCTTGATGCAAAACAAATGACTTCTTATCTCAGCCATAAAGGAATCTTCAAAAAATATGAGGGGCTTTTTGTATTCTCATTAAGGGTCTCTCCTGAGGTAGACATTAACTGTGCAGTTTGTTCTATCAAGTTTCATAGTTTAAAACATTATTTTAATAACACATGACATTTTGCCAAAATGATTGGGATTCCTCTTTAAGACTTTTTCAGTCCTACTTGAAGTATGACAATTTTACGTAAGTGAAGCATCTTTATTTATACTTTAAGTTCTGGGCTTCAAGAAAACATTTTGGAAAGATACTTGTCTACAAAGTTACAAACATCCAGGAGGAAGCCCCTGCTCAGTAAGAAATACTTTCCAGATCCCTGTCATCTGTGTCTCTGTGTGTATTTATCTTTTATTCTTCACAAGATGCTTTAAAACTTTAAATAAACATGTTTGGTTTCTCTTATGCCTAACTAAAATTGTTTCATTCTTCTCCGGATTCCTGATGTTATGTATTTACATAGGTAGGTATAAAATTTCCTTGGTGATGATATATCAACTCTATTTATTTTGGGAAAAAGGGTTCTAAAACATATATGGCAAATATCAACCATCTATTAAATTTAATATGAATACATAGTGTTTAATTATGTTTTCTTGATTGGGAAAATGAGAGACAACAAAAAGATTTTAACAGAATTTTCTTCCTAATGAATGTTTTTAGACTCACCTTAATTTTCCTGTTGTTATTAATACTCAGTGTGCACCATTCCTTTGCTGCTCTTTCCTAATTATTTCTTGCTAATAATTTCACTCACTTTCCTAAAAGGCAATGTATTTAAACTTCTCTTGTATCCCTAATAATTCTTATAATAATTTTACGTTGGCATTAATTTTGTGTGTTTTAAATTTTATTGTAATGCATCTGAATAAAAATCTCAAGCCGAAATATGATATTTGAAAATTGCATTTCATCACTTTAGACTTTTGCTTGAGTCAATGTTCTTATTTTTAATTTATTTTTATTTGTATAAATTTATGGGGTTCAAGTGCAACTTTATGACATGCATAGATTGCATAGTGATCAGGTCAGGGCTTTAGGGTGTCCATCACCCAAATAACTTACATTTCAACCCATTAAGTAATTTCTCATCATCCACCTCTCTCCAACCCCTTTATCCTGCTAAGTCTATTATTCCATTCTCTACATCCAGGTGTATACATTTTTTAGCACCCACTAATGACGGAGAATATGTGATATTTGAGTTTCTGTGTCTAGCGTGTTTCACTTAAGATAATGACCTCCAATTCTATCCATGTTGCTGCAAAAGACATGACTTCATTCTTTTTGATGGCAGCAGAGTATTCCATTGTATATGTATAATATATTTTCTTTATCTAATCATTTGTTGATGGACAGTTAGGTTGATTTCATATCCTCACCACTGAATTGAATAGTGTGTGATAAACACGAGTGCAGGAACTTTTGGATAAATTAATTTATTTTCCTTTGGGTAGGAAACCCAGAAGTGGGATTGCCAGATTCAATGGTAGTTCTATTTTTAGTTCTTTGAGCTATATTCATATTGTTTTATATAGAGGATTTAATAATTTATATTCCCACCAACAGTGTAAAACCATTCCCTTTTCTCTACATCTTCGCCAACATCTATGATTTTCTGTCTTTTTGTAGTAATCACCTTTTTGACCAAGATAAGATGATATCTCACAGTGGTTTTAATTGTAATTAGTGATGCTGAGCTTTTAAAAAATATATCCATTGGCCGTTTATATGTCTTCTTTAGAAAAAATGCCTATTTGGCCAGGCATGATGGCTCACACCTGTAATCCCAGCACTTTGGAAGGCCAAGGCAGGCGAATCACTTGAGGTCAGGAGTTTGAGACCAGGCTGGTCAACATGCCAAAACAATGTCTCTACTAAAAATACAAAATTAGCTGGGCGTGGTGGCACACACCTGTAATCTCAACTACTCGGGAGGCTGAGACAGGAGAATCACTTGAACCCGAGAGAGGGAGATTGCAGTGATCTGAGATCCCATCACTGCACTCCAGCCTGGGCGACAGAGGGAGACTCCGTCTCAAAAAAATGTTTTTGGTCCACCTTTCTTTTTTTTTTTTTTTTTTTTTGAGACGGAGTTTTGCTCCTCTTGCCCAGGCTGGGGTGCAATCTTGGCTCACCACAGCCTCCAAGTCCCAGGTTCAAGCGATTTTCCTGCCTCATCCTCCCAAGTAGCTGGGATCACAGGCACCCACCACATGCCTGGCTAATTTTTGTATTTGTAGTAAAGGCAGGGTTTTTCCATGTTGGTCAGACTGGTCTGGAACATGTGGCCTCAGGTGATCTGTCTGCCTTGGTCTCCCAAAGTGCTTGCCCACTTTTTAATAAGACTATTTGATGGTTGCTTTTGATATATTTTGGATATTTCCCTGTAGGATGAATCGTTTGCAGTTATATTCTCCCATTCTATAGATGTTGTTCACACTGTTGATTTTTTTTTCTATGCAGAAGCTTTTTAGTTTAATTAAGTTTCATTGGTCTATTTTTGTTTTTGTTGCTTGTACTTTTGAAGTCTTTGTGATAAATTCTTAGCCAAGATCTATGTCCAGATGAATTTTCTCTAGTTTTTCTTCCTTAGAGTTAGTATAGTTTGGGGTCTTACATTTAAGTGTTTAATCTATCTCGAGTATGTATTTGTATATAGTGAGAGATAGGGATCCAGTTTCATTTCTCTGCATATAATAACCCAATTTCCTCAGCACCATTTATTGAAAAAAGTGTTCTTTCCCCAGTGTATGTTCTTGTCAGCTTTGTCAAACATCAGCTGGCTGTAAATATATAGCTTTAGTTTTCAGTTCTCTAGTCTTTTCCACTAATTTATATGTCTACTTTGATACTAGTACCATGATATTTTGGTTACTACAACTTTGTGATATAATTTGAAGTCAGGTAATACGATGCCTACAGGTTTGTTCTTTTTGCTTAGGATTGTTTCGCCTATTCAGGCTCTTTTTTGGTTCCATATGAATTTTAGAATTTTTTTTCTAATTCTGTAAAAAATGACGCTGGCATTTTGATAGGCATTGCATTGAATCTGCAGAGTGCTTTGGGCAGTACAGTCATTTTAACAATATTTAGTCTTCTAATCCATGAGTTTGGGACATTTTTCCATTTCTTTGTGTTATCTAGAATGTCTTTCATCAGTGTTTTGTAGTTTTCCTTGTAGAAAATTTTCAGTTCCTTAGTTGAATTTATTCCCAGATATTTTATTTATTTTCTGTAGCCATTATAAATGGGATTGGCTTCTGCATTTTTTTCTCAGCTAGATTGTTGTTGATATTAAAAAAAAAATGCCACTGATTTTTTATGTTGATTTTGTGTCATGCAATTTTACTGAATTTATCAAATCTAGGAATCTTTTGGTGGAGTCTTTAGGTTTTTCTAGACATACGATCATGTCATCAGCAAACAGGGATAATTTGACGTCCCCTTTTCCAGTTTGGATGCCTTTTATTTTGTCTACTTGTCTGACTCCCCCGGCTAGGACTTCCAGGACTATACTGAATAGGAAAGGTGAAAGCGAACACCCTTGTCTCATAATGCTGTACATTTCCTTGAATCTTAAATTACTTATCACATTTGATACGAGCATTTTTCCTTTTTATAATTGCCAACACTATAATTTACTTTTGCTCATAAATGTACACATATGTGGCCTTGTCAACTGGTGGGGGATTGATAGGTCCATAAATATTTTCCTTCATTTTCTTTTCATACCTTTACACTTCTCTTAAGGACAATTCAGGGCCCTCCCTCCAATTGGTTGTCTTTCATTGCCAATTCTGATTTGCTTTCAGTTGGCTGAGGTTTTCCATGAATCTATGAAATAATTTTCAGCAATAAAATTTGTGTACAATGAAATGCCTGGCATTACTGTAGGTCCTGGAATTACAACTGAGATAAAAACACATCCCTGGCCTTCAGAAGCTTACAATCCTTTACATTTATTTTTTATCATTTAATAATTTACTAACACCACTACTGCAACATGTTCTTTAAAAATATACCCTTCAGTTTGAGTTTTATTTTGTTTTGAATTGGCATATAATGATTGCACACATTTATGGGGTATAGTGTGATTTTTCAGTACATGTACATAATGTGTAATAATGAAACCAGGGTAATTAACACATCTATCACCTCAAACATTTCTTGGTGCTGAGGACATTCAAAGGCCTCTCGTCTACTTGTTTTGAAATATATAATACATTACTGTTGACTGTGGTCACACTACTGTCCAGTAGGCCTCCAGAGGTATTCCTCCTATCTAACTGGAACTTTGTACCTGTTGATAAACCTCTCCCCACCCCTCCCTTCTCCCTACTCTTCCCAGCCTCTTTACATTTAGATTTGCAACAAGGACATCTGATGTCCTCCATGCTCCACTTTTATTCCCAACTGCAGATTTTTCCTGTAGATAATTTACATTGTGTCCTGCCCAGTTAGTTGATCAGAAAATAGCCAAGTTTATGAGAATCCTTAGAGGTTTGGGGGTGTATTCTCATTCCTGGAAAGGATGATTTTAGCACAGGCATATTTATGATTCTAGTTCTGTTGTGGCAGGGAGTTGAATGGTCAAGACCTGAAAGCATCAGCAGACTGTATCCTACGCGAGCAAGGGGAAGCCTGCCCTAACCATGATCCATGTATACTCATGTTGAGATTATTCCTCTGGTCCAGGTACTGATCCTTGGTGTTTCCCCAGAGCAAGCCCTTCCCAGAATTCTGTTTCTTGGTTTCTGACTCAAACAACACCTCAGCTTCAGAGCTACTCTCAAACTAGCACTGGAAGTGGGTAGGGTTTCCAATGTCCAAGGACGAAAGCCTCTTGCCCTGGTGTCCGTTCCTTACATCCTTCTCTAAAGCCAGTTGTTACTAACGTGTGTCCCAGTGAAGTTTTGGTATCAGGAATAAGCTTTTAACAAATAGACTCGGCTGGGCACCATGGCTCACGCCTGTAATCCCAGCACTTTGGGAGGCTGAGGAGGGTGTATTACCTGAGGTCATGAGTTAGAGACCAGCCTGGCCAACATGATAAAACCCCATCTGTACTTACTTAAAAAAAAAAAAAAATAGCTGGAAGTGGTGGTACATGCCTGTAATCCCAGATACTTGGGAGACTGAGGCAGAAGAATTGCTTGAGCCCAGGAGGCAGAGGTTGCAGTGAGCAGAGATTGCACCACTGCACTCCAGCCTGGGCGACAGAGCGAGACTCCATCTCAAAAAAAAGAAAAAAGACTCAAAAAGAAATAGACTCTTCATATATCAGTGTTAAATTGTAAGAAGGTATGTAACATTGTTAAATCAAACACTACAAAAAAAAGTCTTTTTCAGTTTTAGGAGGAATTCGTTTCTTAAAGGGATTTTCTTAGTCAAGTCATTTTTCAAGCTTCAGTGGGAGTCCTGTGAGAGAGTTTTGCTCATATAGGCCTTTCGATATCTTTCAAATATATACCAAAAGACAGTATATAATGTACAGGTAATGTAAGTCATGCCTCTAGACCTGTATTGAGCACCAGTTGTGTGCCAGAGAACTTTGGTAGGCACTGGGAAAATAGTTCTTGCACTCATCATAAGTATGTTCAAGTTTACCCACTATTAGTTGTGAGATACTGGGCAAATTACCTAACCTGGATGAATCTCTTCTGTTTTGAAAAAAAAAAACAACACAGGAAAATAATAATCCCAATACCTCTTCTGCTAAACTCATAGGTTGCTTTTGTTTGCTTGGTTTTCTTTTTTGTTTTGTTTTGAGGCAGGGTCTTCCTCTGTTGCTCAGGTTGGAGTGCAGTGGTGCAGAGCACCTCACTGCAGCCTCTACTTCCTGGGCTCAAGCCATCCTCCTATCTCAGCCTGGCAAGTAGCGTGGACTACAGGCACGTGCCACCACAGTCTGGACTCACACTTCTAGCCTCAAGCAATCCACCTGCCTTGGCCTCCCAAAGTGTTGGGGTAACAGGAGTGAGCCACCACCCGGCCTGGCCTCATGGGTAGTTTTGTGAATTGTGAGCTATGTATGTGAAAGTACTTTGTAACTATAATGTGCTCCATTGTTGTTATTTACATTTTTTTAATTGCAGTAAAACACTGAAAGAGTTAAAAAAATACCACCCCAAAATATGATGCTTTGGTGGGCTGATGACTTTGAACTGAGAACACTTGGGGAACAGCACATGTAGGCAGAGGCTTTGCTTGAGCTCCTCTTCTCTTTCTAAAGATGGCTTCTCCAAAAAGAACTCAGTTGTCATGATTCTCTTCCCCAGGAATCTTATCAACCAGGGAAGGTTAGCTAGGATCAGAAGAGAGGACTGAAGGTTGACAATACGCTCAAACAGACTATCCTTATTCTTCTGAGGGCTTCTCCAAGACAGTTTTCATTACCAAAGAGATTTTTTATCTGCTCAACAAGACAATCTTTATTCACCATACATTTCCTCCCCTCACTCTCCCATATCTTGTGTCCCTCCCACTCCAATGAACCCCCAAGCCCCTATTCTTTTTGTAGCTCATATGCTATATAAGCTTCAATCATCCGACTCTTCTTTGAGTCTTATATTTTGTGGAATTCTCATGGATACATATGTAATTAAGTATGAGGTTTTTTTTTTTCTGTTAATCTATCCAATGTCAATTTAATTTGTAGCCCAGCCAAGGAACCTAGAAGGACGAGGCAAGCCATTTTTCACTCCCCTACTTCACCTTCTCAGAAAATGCTAGAGAATTCTCTGAGAAAATGAAAAACTTAACTGCTTTAAGCTGGGACAGAGTAGGTATTAAAGAGCCCCTCCTGCTTGTATCTACCTATTTGTAAAATACAGCTTGGACATCACTGTTAAAAATTATTCCTGGCCGGGCGCGGTGGCTCACGCCTGTAATCCCAGCACTTTGGGAGGCCGAGGCGGGTGGATCACGAGGTCAAGAGATCGAGACCATCCTGGTCAACGTGGTGAAACCCCGTCTCTACTAAAAATACAAAAATTAGCTGGGCATGGTGGCGTGCGCCTGTAATCCCAGCTACTCGGGAGGCTGAGGCAGGAGAATTGCTTGAACCCAGGAGGCGGAGGTTGCGGTGAGCCGAGATCGCGCCATTGCACTCCAGCCTGGGTAACAAGAGCGAAACTCCGTCTCAAAAAAAAAAAAAAAAAAAAAAATTATTCCTTACCATTATTGTGTATAAATTATATTCCAACCTTAATTAATTATGTACTTTCAAAATTGAATCGAGTAAATCCCAGGAAAGATTTTACAACTTATGGAGATAAAGTGAGCAGAAATGCTAAAATTATTAAGGAACGTAGAAATTGAGGTTATATTATAAGAAGTTTTGCAACACAGACTAAATAAATTTAAATAATATTTATGTGCCAAAGATCTCGGGATTTATGCAGAATACATGCTTATCCTGGTTTCCGTCAGAGGAAATGACAAGCTTTTAGTACCTCTCCCACCTCGTCCAAGGGATGACAACATTTATTGCACAGTTGGTGTCTGAGTTATCAATGACACAGAAAGGTGAACGGATAAACATCAAACACAGTTGATGAAGATAACTTTAATTACCTCACTAGGGGGTTTGAACTAGTTAATTATGGGCTTTTTTTCCTAAGTAAACTTTACATATTAAGATGCCTGGTTGATCTCAAAGGAATGTAAAAATAACTTATAAGAAAGGCACAAACTGTGGTAATTTGGAAATCTGAATCAAATTGCAAAACCAGATAGCTTTTGTAAAGCTGAGAGTATTTTTGGATTCTTTTGTTTCTTCTTTTTATAGATAGCCTGCCATTTGTATCCAAGGGCATTTTTGTTCAACCTTATGTGGGTGGCATAATTACACAGAATACTTGAAGTTTAAAAATCTTTTTGTAAGTGTGAGATTACAATCAGAACTTGATGTCACCTATAGTCAGGGTCTGATTAAAACACTTGTATTAAGTGTCAAAAATAGGATTTAGTGTTCTATTTCTAAAAATAGAAGTTAATAAAATGAAATGATTATGCTTATAATTAAGGACACAGACGCTCCTCATTCTTTGTCTTCTTGGTGGATAACTAATTCAGGTAACGGAAGTCTTGAAAAATAACTTTTGAAGGTTGTGCACGCTCTCTCACTGGAGTCATAAAATAAATGGATACTATCTAAAAATAATATTTACCTAGAAATAATGTCTTTCTTTAAACCCACCAGAATTGTCTTTAATACTCATTAGTTTTCACATGCTCTATGATATCTCTACTTTTTTTTTTTTTGAGATGGAGTCTTGCTCTGTTGCCAGGCTGGAGTGCAATGGCGCAGTCTCTGCTCACTGCAAACTCCGCCTCCCAGGTTCAAGAGATTCTTCCGCCTCAGCCTCCCAAGTAGCGGGGGCTACAGGCGCGTGCCAAACGCCCGGCTAATTTTTGTATTTGTAGTAGAGACGAGGTTTCACCATGTTGGCCAGGATGGTCTCGATCTCCTGACTTCGTGATCCACCCGCCTCGGCCTCCAAAGTGCTGGGATTGCAGGTGTGAGCCACAGCGCCGGGCCCTGCTATCGCTATTTCTAAAATACATTCCTCTGTCTGGAGAGATACCTTATTTTTTATCTCCCATAACCCTATTCTTAAATTTTCTTTAAGTCTCTAATCAAGCAATTCATTGATATTTATTTCATGTATGTTTTATTGCTTGCTGCTATGTCAGGCACCATAAAAATACACAAAAATTATAGAACTTTTTACTTGCAAAATTTCTTTGAAGAAAGAAATCCCATCTTGCACTTGTGCTGAACTAGTGTTTAGTTAAAATGTACTGATTTGACTTGACATGAAAATGAGATGTAAGAATATATCAGTACCAGCTATAATGCTGAGGTTTATAGTGAGAGCTTCTCTACTACAAATTGTGATTGTGAGATTATATTTGTATATATTTTTTTCTATTTCACTTTTCCACCATTGAGTATGTTGTTAGCTATGGGCCTTTATTATGTTCAGGGACATTCCTTTTTTTTTTTTTTTAACCTATTTGTTGAATGTTTTATCATGGAAGAGTGTTAAATTTTGTCAGATTTATTGTGTGCATCTATTGAGATGATCATATGTTTTTTATCCTTCATCCTGTTAAAGTGATATGTCAGGGGTCAAACAAAGACAAAAAGCTGCAAGAAGTTAGCATGAATAAATGCTTTCTCAAGCAATCCTAGTTAAAACTTAATGTTCAAACTCTTTCCAAGTTGTACAGAAACATGGTTTCACACTCGAAGATTTAAGACTGCAATGTGCTCTAACCTTTCAGGGCCTTGCATTTGTTTTAAATCACAAGATGCAGGAATTTATTAGAGTTTGATGTGCAAGCGGTGACGTGCTTAATATGTTATATGAGTATGGTGTCCTCTAATGCTCCCTGGACCAGCATAAAAACAAAAAGTTGCATCTCATTGGAGCTGTTGAAACACAGAAATTTTAATAAATAAGAATTACAGTGTAATAAAATTCATCATTATGTGAGAAATTGGGATAGCAGTAAATGTCTTTAGAAACTCGTATTATTCTTTTTCTCTTCCTGTTTCTATTCCATTCTAACATTGTAACGAATTCTTTAGGTATTTCTTAGGGGGATTTTAAAATCTAAACTACTCCCAAATCTCCTGTTTTTTTTTTCTAAAATATTCCAGGACTAAATTTTTTTTTTAATACTTTTTATTGCATTTTAGGTTTGCGGGTACATGTGAAGAACATGCAAGATTGTTACATAGGTACACACATGGCACTGTGACTTGCTGCCTTCCTCCCCATCACCTATGTCTGGTATTTCTCCCCATGCTATCCCTCCCCAACTCCCCACCCCCCGCTGTCCCTCCCCCTTTTCCCCCCAAATGGCCCCCGTGTGAGATGTTCCCCTCCCTGTGTCCATGTGATCTCATTGTTCAACACCCGCCTATGAGTGAGAATATGTGGTGTTTGATTTTCTGTTCTTGTGTCAGTTTGCTGAGAATGATGGTTTCCAGGTTCATCCATGTCCAGGACTAAATTTTAAGATCATCTTTCTCTTTCAAAAATAGGACACCCACCCATTCTACTTAGATTTTCCGTGTACAGAAATTTATAAATGCTTTTCTGATTCTGACCTTTCTTCCTTCTCTACTTACCGTAACAAATGCGACTAGTGTCCTACCGATAGCCATTGGCACTGAGGCTGCACCAGTATGCATGGAGTGGTATTTCCAATGCTGGAATCTGTGATTCTGTCTGGGGATAATCTCTGTCTCCATTAGGCAGGCTGAAAGTGCCAAGGCATTTGTACCACCCTGAAGTAGCACTTAACCAAGGGCTGCTGGGTATTGGTGAGAAAGTACTCCTGTTCCCTGACTACTTGTTAGCCTGAAGAAATGAAACTGGTGTTCTACGCTGGCACCTGGATTTCACTGATGGAACCACTTTGTTTTTTGGCTTCCAAAGTCTCCTTTTCCTAGTTTTGTACTCGTTTCTTGAGGTTTCTTGGGTCACCTCCAAATAAAGTCTGCTTCTGGGAGATTCTTAACAAAGACCTACCCACTGTCCCTCCTTCAAATCACATTAGCATGGAAAAGGTACTGATTACAGACATGCATGATTTAGTGCTGCTGAATTTGCCTTTAGCTTTACTGCGTCATTAGAGAACTCACAAATATTCAAATTTACATGTCTTAAAGCCTAATAAAAAATAAGCTCACTATCTGCTTATCCGATTTATTTAAAATTGTAGACTAGAGTAGGAGTAGCAGGTGTTAGTAAAAAGATGGTACAGAAAATGTTCATTGCATTCTTAGAAAATAGACGTTTCATATGTATTAACTCCTGACCACATCTCTACTAAATTGGAACTATCTTTATTACTAGCAATTTCAAGGAAAAGGCAGAGGGAATGAGAGGTTAAATAACTTGCCTCAGGTTAGAGTCTATAAATGTCAGAGATGGGCTTTTAACCAGTTGATCTGTCTGAGAGGCTACAGTCCCAATCACCATTCTTTGAATGATTAAAGTAGTTTTATTTCCAGGCAGAAGCTAAGGGTAAACCATACATGCTTTGGAGGCGTCTACCAATATTCTTCAAATATACGGTTAAATATTAGTGAGTCTGAGAACACATCATTTTTTTCATGGGCAATGTGGGTGAGAAAGAAGCCATTTTAACGATGAATCAAATCTTTCACTTATTTGTTTGCAAAGGCATGAAGTCCTGGGAAACTTAAGCTGCTATTAGGATTCTCAGGCTCTAGATGTATGATTAATAGTCTCTTTTTTGAGATTAAGATTTTGCCTTGGAAATGTTCTCTCCAAGCCTCAAACTGTGTACCCAGTATTATTTCATTATCTGCCAAAATTTGCATATGCAACTTTTGCCCTCTCCTCCTTCTCTAAAATTGAAGTGATCCTCAAGCATTCATGACTGCCTTCAGTTAAATAGCATCAATCCTATAACTGCATTCATTTTTTGGAGCTTATGGATGTTGTATTACTCTTTAGTAATATATTAGCTCTAAGATCACAGATTTTTAAAGCAAACATGTGCATTAAATTTCGTCTGTTAAGCTTTGTATGTACATATGATTCTCCTATATGATATAGCATCATTTATGAGAAAATAATCTTTAAACGTGATGAACTCACTAAATATAGTCTACTAGCTGTTACGCTGGTAAGCTCCAAAATTAAGAGATGACTTATCAAAATAGAAATGAAGTTACTATTTTAGATGACGTACAGAACCACGGAGTACAGAAAACAACTTTTAAATGGAAATTAGAATCCAGGAATTTTTGCCTGGTCAAGAAATATTGCAAAGGAGTGAAAGGTCATATTTTCACATGATCTTGAGGATCAGAGTAAGAACTTTTTTCTTTCAGCAAGATGGGGAACCACTGGAGGAATATGAGCAAGAGTATGACATCATTTCACTTGCTTTTTAGTAGAAGGACTGTGGGCCTTAGGTTGGTGGTAGACTTACAAAGGAGCAAGGACAGAGGCAGAAGAGAGAAGACTGCGCTAATCCACACGAGAGAGAAGGTGCCTTAGACCAGGGTAGCAGCAGCAGCAGAGTGAAGAGAGTAAGGAGATTTCTGGACACACTTTGTAATTAGATCTCACAGGACTTGCTGACAGTGGATATGGGGTTTGAGGGAAAAAGGAGTCAGGGATGACACGGAGGTTTGGGGCCTGGGCAAACAGGGAGGGTGAAGCCGCCCAAAACCAGAGAAAAGAATAGAAACAGGACAGAGATAAAGGTTCTAGAGAAAAGTTAATTTGGGGTTTGATAGGGGTGCTCTGTTTCTTTTTGGCTATGTTGAATTTGAAATGCTGTCTGTAGAATACTGAGACAATCTGGAAAACTATTCTTAAAAACACTCGTGAACTGACTCTTGCAGACGGTAGGACCCTGATGACGGTGTTTTCCTCAAATTCAAATTCTTGTCTCTTGTATTAAAGATGTTCGAATGGGAAGTCCTTAGCTGTCCTGTAGCCTATTTTATGATATTTTTTTAAAATTAAGATGAGTAAATCAAATGTGAAAAATCCTTCAAGTCCTTCTATGATAAAATGTAATCCATTTTCTTCCATAGGCTTGTCTGATAACAACAGCAACAACTGCAAATATCTTTATTTGAATTCCCTTGGCTGACGTTTATTCTACATCCATCACTTGATCTAAAATCAATACTCATGTCTCTAGTCACCTGCTCAGAGATGTTATTCATTAATTTTTAACAGGTGAAATCTAACTTTTTCTCATTACAAATGGATAAGTATAGGCTTACACTGCTGTTTTTTTTTTTTTTCTTTCTTTCTTTCTTTTCTCTCGTAGAGAGCCAGACTGGCACGTTTAAAAGAAAATGAGCCAAATGAAACTTAAGCTTCACATTTTGGCATGCTTAAAACCCAGCATGTAAATATGGCCCCTGAGAGAAGCAAAGACAAGCTTACAAACAGATGTTTTCACAAGTAAACCATTGATTTTTAACCTTGAAGAGATAATAAAGCAAGGTCAGCTTCTCTTTATCAGCAAGAGAGGGAAGTCATCTATCACCCCCAGGGGTTTATGATGCTTATAAATGAATGGTGATGGCAATGTCAGCGTGACACTTTTGATACTGTAAACCCTTAGATGTTTTTGAGGTTGGGATCTTATACCAAGAGACCTAACTAGAAGCTGTGTATTTATAGAGCTCTCCTGCAGCTGTGGATACTAATACATTTTTCTACATATCTTCAAACCCTTTCAGAATGACATTGGCTAGAGCAGCTCTTCTAGCTTTCAAATTATAGTATCCATTGCAAAACTTTTCCAGAAGTATTTAAAATGGTATACATTTTAGGGTAGTTTTTTTTTGTTTTGTTTTGCAAAAATATTTTATTTAAAAATTATCAGAAAGTACTAACAGACAAACAAAAACAATAATAAAGCAAAGCATCTTTAATCTCACATCCAGAGGAAGCTATGATCCATTCCTGGGACATATTTTTCTTGGCTAAGATCTTCTTTTTTTTTTTTTTTTATATATACTTTTTATTGCATTTTAGGT